>OY992877.1:147597896-147625396 GCA_963921405.1 Cepaea hortensis | reverse complement strand
GGTGGGTGGGAAGAAGTGTGTGGATGGGTAGGGGATGTGTGGGTGGGGAGATATGTGTGGGTGGGGGATGTGTGCGTGGGGGATGTGTGTGTGGTTGGATGGATGTGTGTGTGGGTGGGGGAAGGGTGTGTAAGTGAGGGATGTGTGTGTTGGTGTGTAGGTGAGGTTTGGCTGGAGGATATGTGGGTGATTGGGTGCGTATGGGTTGGGGATGTGTGTGTGGGTGGGGGATGTGCGTATGGGGGGGGTGTAGCTGGGTGGAGGAATGTATGTGTGCCTTGGGGTGTGTGTATGGGTGAGAGTGTGAGTGGGTGGTTGGATTTGTGGGTGGGTGGGAATGTGTGGGGATGTGTGCTGGGTGGGGGATGTGTCTCATATTATGGTAATATGCATTGTTTATATTTACAATATTCATTTGACAATGACTATTGATGAATGAAAGATGAGTGATTGGAAGGGCCGAATTTAAGACCGGCCTGCGTGCCCAATTTGTAACCCTTTTAAAATAAAGTTACATCAAATCAAATCTCTCATATTATCACTCATACATGCTGCAAGTCATTCACACACACTCCATACCCACACACATATTAAACACACATCCACATCCATCCATACACATCTATACATACATCCATAGACACAAACATAGATCCATTGATTCATTCACATATCATTTACACAAAGACGCATGCATACAGACAAAAGCACAATTACACATTCATATATACACACATACATAAAAACAGACCGAAACACGCACATAGAATAACATATATACGTCACTTACACAAATAATCAGTCTTGTACCCACACACTCCACACAAATCACTCACACCAACATACATAAACTCATACTCTCCCACCCACACAGTGTACATTGACAACTAACATAAGAATACACACACAACTCGAAAGATATATAATGATACATATAAATGTGTACATCTTAAAGTATGTAAATATCAATGCAATATGATAACCCTAAATAAAACCAAGTATACACATAAATCAGCATGAAATAAGCAAAAAGCGTTCATACTGTACATGCATTTAGGTGGTAGTAAACATGGTAATATGAAAGCAGAGCATACACACTGCTGAAAAGCATGTTATTTGACTTATATACACTTGCATGCACACACATGTACGTAAATTTACGCTTACACACATACACCAAGACATGCATAAATACATTCTTACATAGATAGATTGACAGACAGGCAGAAATGCTATGTCTGTCTGTCTGTCTGTCTGTCTGTCTGTCTCTTTCTCTCTCACACAATATCTGGCGCCCATATATGTTGATTTGCATATAAAGTCATGCGCACACGCTCCTTTACACAATAATTCCCACTAACATACACATACTCACACACTTAACCTACACACATTTACACTGACAACTGTTATGAGCATCCACACAAAAATGGAAATATACAACTCTGTTCATCTTAAAGTATGTTAATGCAAACGCAGTTTGATATTACTTGGTAAAACCAAGCATGCATATAATCAGTTTAAAATAAGGAAGGAAGGAAGGGAGGAAGGGAGGGAGGGAGGGAGGGAGGGAGAGGGGAGAGAGAGAGAGAGAGAGAGAGAGAGAGAGAGAGAGAGAGGAGAGAGAGAGAGAGAGAGAGAGAGAGAGAGAGAGAGAGAGAGCCAGCCGTTATCATAAACTGAACGAACTATTGACAAGAGCCGGGGATACGTCCTGTCTTGGATACAATCTTACTGGCGTTAGGTGTCGCTATGTCCGGCAATTTAATGGCCACCCAGAGAGTGCTGCGCGTACATGCATTCTGCACCCACCGCTTGAACTGCCATCAGTCTGCTGAATGCGCCAATCCTCAAATGTGCCATGGATTTCCTGGAAGAAACGACAGTCTGGCTGCTTGCCACCCCTACCCCGACAATGAAAGGAAACAGTCCAGACAAAAATCGTTGTGTACTCTTGTGATGGAGGACAGGAAAGAGGCAGATTTGTTTGGAAAAAGCGAAAAGTGTGTCCAGCAAACTCCTCAACGTCAAGTTAATAACAATGTTGTTTACACTGCACGGAAACCTTTGAAAGCTGCTGGCGTTTTGATTAATGTTTTCCTAGTATCTGCATAATACATGAGCAATTATATTGTGGGAACCGAGATAGCGTATTGGCTAGCCGCTTGGCCAATAGTCCAGTAGTCATGAGTTCGAATCCGCACCGGGGTGGGTTTTGTTAAATGGACATTAATTCCCAGTACGACCCAGTCTAAAATTGGTACAAGGAAATGTCTTGGAAAGTAACGGCGGACAGGGTGATATCTACCACTCCATCCCTGCATTTAGGATACAAAGCCTTCTGGGTTAAAGGGGAAAACAGGAGGTTCCGTGTGCACGTTTAACATGTCACGACAATCGGAATTCGAAAACAACTACTGTCACCTATCAATCGGAGAGCCGATTGGTCTTTAAAATATGGTTCAGCGCCAATATACCGTAAGGCGTGTAAAATATCTTTTACTTCTTTTTAAAAAAATTGTACTTCATTGTTAGTATTTGTATATTTACATTTCCTTATATGAAATTCGTAATACTACATACCGCGTTCGAAACACAGCTGCATGCGATTTGGAAACAGACCGCCTTGGGCTGGTTTTTATACAAAGGTATGAACGCCAATCGTTCAGAAAGCAAAGACAAACTATTGGACGTAAACTTGCCAAGAAATCACAAGCAGCTCAACAATGCTGTGGTTGACTGCGACGTCCTGTAAAGGATATGCAACTTTCTCAAATAGAGATGAGGTAGACCCACGTTGTGCGGCTGTCAGACACGGTTTGGTTTTAATGTTTAGTTTAGTTTAGTCGTTGGATCAACATCACGGCACACGGTTTAACCCATAAGTGCTCCGTTTTCCTCCTAACTCAAATCTGAGTCTGGAGAAGCTCAGCTCAATGCACGAACTCCGTTGCATCGGCGAGGATCCTGAAATACCTTGGATAGATTTTTAACTCCAAATTTTGCCCGATTTCCAACTGCCAAGGGATTGCGCAACAATACACACGGGCGTCCGATCTCACTACCCAGAGACCAGGGGAAATTTTATTACTGGAAGTCCAGGTGGATTTTTTAAATAAATCCCGGTCCTCACCGGGGCCTGAACCCAGGACCTCCAGCACTCGAGGCGGACACCATACCTCGAGACCACTCAGCCCCCTTGTTTGGTTTGGTTTTAATATATGCTGTAGAGTAGTGTATGGGTTAAGGGTATTGCTGTAGGGCTCCCGGTGTTTCCCTTATATTCTAGATTCTCTCATGTAAAGAAAAGCAATATAAAACAGCAGACGACATTAATTATTATGATGGAAAGTTGGCAGTAAAATAGCTGTGAACATTTTCTTTACTATATTTCTTTTCGGAAATTCACACTTGTCTAGTGGCCTTTTCGCCAACCGTAGTTCTCAATTTGTGAGAACCAGACTTCGACAGAATTAAAACAATGATAGCCTGATTTGATGACAATACAGATGATAAATGTATAGAGGAAGATGTAATCTTTCACTTGAATGAACTGACAGATGAAGGATGTCAAATTTTATTCGGAAGCTCTAGAATATATTAAACTTACGAGGAAACTGATGAACACATGCGTCATGGTTTGACGTAGCGAGGCTGTATGAATTTTGGCATGATGAATTCATTAGCAACCGCTGAAATCATCAACCTCCATATATGAATATGAGAAGATGATGATGATGAAAGGCACAGACGTTTATCGGTTTACTGCGCGTAAATATATTTCATGTTTATTATTTTCAAAACGTTTCGTCTTCTTCTTGTCACTGTTGTTATTGCTTTATTCTTCTTCTTTCTTTCTTCTTCTTCTTCTTCTTCTTCTTCTTCTTCTTCTTCTTCTTCTTCTTCTTCTTCTTCTTCTTCTTCTTCTTCTTCTTCTTCTCCATCTTTCAACTTCTTTTGTTTTCTAATTCATGACCTTCTTCTTGTTCATATTCTTCTTGTTCTTTGTGTTCTTGTTCTTTTCTTCCTGCTCTTCGTGTTCTTTTTCTTTTTCTACTAATTTCTCTACTTCTTTGTATTCTTCTTCATACTTTTCTTCCTTTGCCTCCTCTACCTCTTCCGCTCTCTCTTTCTTCTCCTTGGAATTATAACAGAAGATTTAAAATAATACCAAGACTTTGCTAATACACGTGAGACAGGTTTATATGATGCGTAACATGTTATAAATTAATATCTCATGTTGCAGGCATAACATATGAGACAATCTCCCGTTCTCTGAGCATACCATTAATTTAACAATATTTAAATGTGCAATACACTTATAACAATCTCTAGTTCTCTCAGTATAACACAGATTTCGCAATACTTCAGTGTCGAATAACTCTAAGATGATGTCCGGTGCTCTAAGAATAACAACGATTGTCATTTCACTACTGAATAAGTATGCGTCAATCTCCAGATCTTTAAGTACACCACCAATTTGACAAAATGTATGTACACACCATCAATGTGACAAACTACAGTTCTCTAAGTTTAATAGCGATTTGTGATCATTTGTCGCACACCATTTGAGAAACTAAGCGTCGATAATAGCGGAAATCTCCACTCATTTTCTTTCACGATATTGCAACAGTCATACCAACCAAAGCCACGTCCAGTCAACCACCATCAACGTGCAGACAGAATTCACTGACAAAATACCAACTGTGATTTACAGAAGATCATTTGTTAAAAATAACACTTTAAATTAAGATATTAATCTATAAACTGCAGATGTTAATCAATAACAAGCATATGCCAGTTTGTTGTTAATGAAGACGTAAATCTATAAAATGCAGATGTCAATCTACAAAATGTAATATATAAAATGAAGATGCCAGTCTATAAAATGCAAAAGTTAATCTATAAAATGCAGACGTTAATCTATGTAATGCAGGTGACAGACTTTACCATATACAATATGTTGAAGAGAGGATAATATCATTGAACAATAAGCTAAAGAGACAAATATGTAAAACAGACCAATATGCTAACGAGACCAATATGCTAAAGAGAACAATTAAGCTAAAGAGACCAATATGCTAAAGAGACCAATATGATAAATAGAACAAAAAGCTAAAGAGACCAATATGCTAAAGAGACCAATATGCTAAAGAGAACAATAAGCTAAAGAGAACAATATCGTAAAGAGACCAATATGCTAAAGAGAACAATAAGCTAAAGAGAACAATGTGCTAAAGAGACCAATATACTAAAGAGACCAATATGCTAAAGAGAACAATAAGCTAAAGAGAACAATATGCTAAAGAGAACAATAAGCTAAGGATACCAGTATGCTAAAGAGAACAATATGCTAAAGAGACCAATATGCTAAATAGACCAATATGCTAAAGAGACCAATATACTAAAGAGACCAATATGCTAAAGAGACCAATATACTAAAGAGAACAATAAGCTAAATAGAACAATATGCTAAAGAGACAAATATGCTAAAGAGACCAATATGCTAAAGAGAACAATAAGCTAAAGAGAACAATAAGCTAAAGAGAACAATATGCTAAAGAGAACAATAAGCTAAAGAGAACAATATGCTAAAGAGACCAATATGCTAAAGAGACCAATATGCTAAAGAGACCAATATGCTAAAGAGACCAATATGTAAAGAGAACAATAAGCTAAGAATACCAATATGCTAAATAGACCAATATGCTAAATAGACCAATATGCTAAATAGACCAATATGCTAAAGAGACCAATATGATAAAGAGAACAATATGCTAAAGAGACCAATATGCTAAAGAGACCAATATGCTAAAGAGACCAATATGCTAAAGAGAACAATAAGCTAAAGAGACCAATATTTTAAAGCTAACAATAAGCTAAGGATACCAATATGCTAAAGAGAACAATATGCTAAATAGACCAATATGCTAAAGAGACCAATATGCTAAAGAGACCAATATGCTAAAGAGAACAATATGCTAAAGAGAACAATAATCTAAAGAGACCAATATGTTAAAGCTAACAATAAGCTAAGGATACCAATATGCTAAATAGACCAATATGCTAAATAGACCAATATGCTAAAGAGAACAATATGCTAAAGAGACCAATATGCTAAAGAGACCAATATGCTAAAGAGAACAAAAAGCTAAAGAGAACAACATGCTAAAGAGACATCAAATACCAATATGTTGAAGGGCTGAATAATATCATATACCAATTTGCTGCAAAAGAGTATGAGAAAACGAAAGATACTGACAATAGACCAAAGACATCTTCCACCACACTGCAAGCGCAAGAACGGATTTAACAAACATAAAAACAACTGAAGCTAACAGACACGACACCGCCTTGTTAATCATACTTAGTAAACATCAGTTTAACACCAGGAATGTCACTGAATGCGCATACAGCCGCACTATACGGTATATAAATATCACATATATATATATATATATATATATATAGCAAAGACAGACGTTGTGCTAGTATGGTTGGGAAATAACACATGAACATACAGCCCTTTTATTTCACAAATTAACATAGCATTACATTCAGCAGGCGAAATAATCCCTAGATGTCTTGGAGATGTAGTTTTATAGAAGACTAGTGAAAATTCATTAGGCAGTCAACATGAGCATACTGGGCAATTTGATGGTGGCTATTTCGCAAAGTCAACATATCGCAATCTTCAGAAAGAAGTAATCATCATATATTTTTGCGACATTATGTGAAGACAAATACTGGAACATGTTGTGACAACCGGAAAGATTTGTGGAAAGAAAGAAAGAGGAAGACCGCGTGAGAAAATTCTTCAGTTCTGGCACGGAAGGGACTCTACACATGAATTGATCCATGCCGTTGGAGATCGCATATTTGTGGAGAGGCATGGTAGCCCACGCCAATTGTCAGGCACTGGATGGTGATGATGATGATGATGAATATTCCGCAAATTATTTAAATTGTGACATTTCTGTGTCATTTGGTGCAAAGAACGGGTACATTTGGTACTTAGAATGTAGCACAAATATGGTTTAAAGTAAGGTTGTCTTTTGGCTTAAACCCATGTTAGTGTGTGAAATCTTAGAACTTCCTATATTCTTCATCACTTGATAATGAGATGGAGAGGCTAGTTCTTTTCTCATAGTTATTCCCTCGAGTTAAATTCCGACCACAATGGGGGAATTACAACCAGGTAGTTTCCCCATGTCCTCTAAAAGTACTGGAGAGTTTTGGTCAGAGACCATAACTTTATGAAGGGAAAATCCCAACTGCACCTCCCCGCGGTAGAGGATGGAAACACACTACGGTGTGGCTAACACAGCTCTGGGGACCGAGTATCCACCGGAATAAGTGGACAACTCTGCACCTGAGCAGGGCAGGGCACTCACTTGTCCTTACAGTCGGAAATGGCTGTCAAAGGCAGAGGTAAAAGACCACCATGTGGATGTGGAAGGCAAGGGGAAACCACCACATTATCTTCCCAAGACTTCATGGCAAAACATATATCAAAGTTAGTGAAGGACGTTAATGGCTGTCTTAGGGCATCCTCGTCCGGTAGGGACAGTCATGAGCCACAGGTGACACCAGACCGTCATCCAGCTACTGATGGCAAAATCATAACTAAAATAAATAAATTTAGAGTAGGAACATGGAATGTTAGGACATTAAATGAGCTAGGAAAGTTCTAAGAGAGATGGATAGCATGAAAATGAATATACTAGGCGTTAGTGAGATGAGATGGAAGGGATCGGGCAAAATTATAGCTGACAATCACACAATAATTTATTCTGGAGGGGATACACATGAAAAAGGTGTAGGAATAATATTAGACGAAAAAACAGCCAAGTCAATTAATGGATACTGGTGTATTTCAGATAGAGTTATTATGGTAAAAATCAAAGGCAAACCAATAGACATAAATATTATACAAGTATATGCACCAACAGCAAGCAGTAGTGATGAAGAAATACAACACTTTTACGACGAAATAGAAATGGCGATGGCTCAAATTGGATCACAAGAAATAAAAATAATACTTGGTGATTTTAATGCAAAAGTAGGAAAGGGAAAAATGGAGGATGTAGTGGGGAATTATGGTTTAGGTACAAGAAATGAAAGAGGGGAAAAGCTAATAGAATGGGCAAATATCAATGAGATGATAATTGGAAACACATGGTTTAAACACCATAAAAGACGACTGTACACATGGATAAGCCCTGATAAGAAAATACGCAACCAAATTGACTACATACTAATTAATAAAAGATTTAGAAATGCTTTAATTAATGTAAAGACAATGCCTGGTGCTGACTGTAATAGTGATCATGTACCACTATGTGGACAAATAAAAGTAAGATTAAAGAGAGGGTAAAAAATGGTTAAGAACATGAGACTTAATAAAGAGGTTCTGAAAATAGATAAAGAAATGCAAGAACAATACAGAGTGACTGTGAAAAATAGGTACAATGCAATAACTAAAATACAGAGTATAGATGAACAATGGGAAATGTTAAGGGACTCCATTCATCAAACTAGCAAAGAAGTATTACCGGAGAGAGGCAAAATAGCTAAGAAAAAATGGATGAATGAAGATATCTTAAAACTGATGGACAAAAGAAAACAGAGTAAAAATGACAAACAAGAATACGCTAAGATAAATAAAGAAATAAAAGATAAATGTGGGAAGGCTAAAGAAAGTTGGTTAAACGAGCAATGCAAAAAAATTGAATTAAATTCCATTAAAAATACAAAAAATATGCACAGACAAATCAGTGAGCTTACAGGAAGAAAAATAAGAATAAATACAGGGTGTTTGAAATCAAAAACAGGAAAGATAATATTAGAGGAAGATGCTATAATGAAGAGGTGGAATGAGTATATAAGAGAATTATATGAAGGAGAAAGGGGAGAATTAACAGAAGATAGTAACTTAGAAGGTCCACCTATTCTGAAAGAAGAAGTCGCTGACGCTATGAAACGTATGCAGAAAGGAAAAACAGCTGGGCCAGATGAAATCACAATAGAAGAATTAGAAGTATTGGGAGAATTTGGAGTAGATATATTAACCAAAATGTTGAATGATATTTACAGCAGTGGATATTTACCCTGTGATATGCTGAAATCTTTATTTATAGCTATACCAAAAAGACCAGGAGCAATTGATTGTGAAGATTTTCGTACAATTAACCTTATAAACCATATCACTAAGCTTCTACTCAGAATCATAATGAGAAGAATCAAAAAGAAAATAAAAATGGAAATTAGTGAAGAACAGTATGGATTTGTGGAAGGAAAGGGCACAAACAATGCAATTTATACATTACGGACACTAATAGAAAGGTCAATAGAGAAACAGAGAGACATATATTTGTGCTTCATAGATTATACTAAGGCATTTGATAAAGTAAAACATGATGAACTGATTAAAATGTTGGAAGATATCAACATTGATGGAAAAGATTTAAGAATAATAAAGAATGTTTACTGGAACCAAGTAGCAGCAATTAAAATGGGAAATAAAGAGGGTAGTTACGAACAGATAAAGCTAGGAGTACGACAAGGGTGTGTCTTGTCACCAGATCTTTTCTCCCTGTATAGCGAAGTAATAATGAGAGAGATCTAAGAGATGCCAGGAATACTAGTTGGAGGTTATAATATAAATAATATACGCTATGCAGATGACACAGTATTGGTGGCGGATAATTCAACAGACCTACAACAATTATTAGACGTTGTAGTAACAGAGAGTGCAAGGAAAGGACTCTCCTTGAATATCAAGAAAACAGTAACAATGGTAATATCAAAGAAAATGGTGACACCAAAATGTAACATAGAAATAGAAGGGAAAATCCTTAACCAAGTTGATAATTTTAGATACCTAGGGGCGTTTATAACATCAGATGGAAGATGTACATCAGAGATTAGGAGTAGAATAGGGCAGGCAAAAGCCGCTTTTCAGAAAATGAAGAGTATCTTATGCAATAAGTCACTATCACTGAATGTAAGAAAGAGAGTGCTGAAATGCTATGTAGAACCAGTTTTGCTGTATGGCAGTGAATCTTGGAACGTAAATGAACAAATTAAGAAGAAATTAGAAGCAACAGAGATGTGGTTCCTGAGACGAATGTTGCGAATTCCTTGGACTGCCAGAGTAACTAACGACGACTGCCTGAAACAGGCTAATGAAACTAGAACATTATATACAACAATAAGACAGAGACAAACATCTTTCTTCGGTCACGTGATGAGAAGAGAGGCATTGGAGAACATCGTAACAACTGGAAAGATCGAGGGGAAAAGAGGCAGAGGTAGACCAAGAGAAGTGATGCTGGATGGATTGAGACGGTGGCATGGAGGAATATCAGCACCAGAGTTGATCCAGAAAACCAAAGATCGAGATCTATGGAGAGCCATGAACGCCTACGCCAGCCGGCACGGCACTTGATGATGATGATGAGTTTCCCCATGCTCGCTTGGTGACGCCTAGACCGCTTTTATGCCATCGTATACGCTAAAAATAGCGCTGACGTTTTATTGAATTTTAGCGATAAAATACGTTAGAATTCGTTATTATTTAATTATAGCGCATGCATAACGCAGAACGGCTTCTACACGTCCGCTTTTGTTTGTACAGTGACCTGCATGTTCGGAACAATGGCTACCGGCTGTTGCTGAATTGACTGATTTGCCTTTTCGGTTCACGAGTGCATTTTTCAGGAGACTCCTGGAAGTCGGCGCTGAAGCTACGGAGTTCGTGCTATATGCGACACTTTCAGTGGGTCGCCCTGCGGTAAAAGACCGAGCCATGTGAGAAAACCCGGGTCAATGAGGTCTTTCTGGTGACTGCCGAATCCATCGACGATGAACTGTGGTTTTCATGGATGAATTTTGTGTTGACATTCTGGCCGTGGCATTATGCACAGTGTACCTGTGCGGGCTGTTGGTTTGCCGAGACTCCTGTCTGTTCCACTTTTCACATTGGACAGTGGGGAGCATTTAGTGTGATATTCACTGGCACAGGAATGGAGCATAATAGGGACAACCCATTGCCGTGAAGTCGAAACCTCGACTAACTAACTAACTATTCTCCTTCTTTCTTGGCCACCTTAAATTTTCCAGTAAATTCAGTTATTAGGTATTTTACGTTTAAGTAACGCCAACCGATAATTTCGAAAAATACGAAACTGACGTCAGCCGCAATACTGGAAGTCACGGTTAAACATATCTTTTTCGGGCTGCTGCCGTAGTTCCAGACAGACGTGAATCTTAGTCATCATAATCATCATCTTCCACTTTTGACGGCAAAAGTGGACAATTCGACGTGAACTTTCGTATCGCAAATTGCTTTAGTGACCTGTGGACGAGGTTCGTGATCCCGTATACCCGCGTTCGAAACACAGCTGCGCGCGATTTGGCAGTAGACCGCGTTGCGCTGGTTTTTTTACGAAATGGTATGAGTACCGGTCGTTCAGAAAGCAATAGCAAAATACTGAACGTAAGCTTGCCAAGACATCGACATGCAACTAAAAACCAAAAAAAAAAAAAAAAAAATTAAAAAAAGAATGCTACTTCTATTCACAACTGAGGGAGCTTCTTTGCTTGCTGCTGCATTGTTTAGCTGCCATTGTTTACGACCCTGGTGTTGGAGAGAGATCTTTGAATCATGAGGAGCTAATCGGGTACCGGTTTGTATCTTTACCAACGTATCTTTACCAACCGCTTCAAGAATCACATCTGCTCTAGCCAGAGTCTGCACGCAAAACCTCCAGGTGATATGTATCTTGTCAAGGAATCGTTTAGTAGCCCAGTCCAAACTTTTTTATTTCCCCAATGATAAAATATACGTAGACAAAATTGTTCTAGCTGTTCATCGAATTCATCAATATGCGGAGGGAGAATTGTTATAGTTCTTCATCCAATTCATCAATATGCGGAAGGAGAATTGTTATAGTTCTTCGTCCAATTCATCAATATGCGGAGGGAGAATTGTTATAGTTCTTCGTCCAATTCATCAATATGCGGAGGGAGAATTGTTATAGTTCTTCGTCCAATTCATCAATATGCGGAGGGAGAATTGTTATAGTTCTTCGTCCAATTCATCAATATGCGGAGGGAGAATTGTTATAGTTCTTCGTCCAATTCATCAATATGCGAAGGGAGAATTGTTATAGTTCTTCGTCCAATTCATCAATATGCGGAGGGAGAATTTTTATAGTTCTTCATCCCATTCATCAATATGCGGAGGGAGAATTGTTAAAACTCTTCATCCAATTCATCAACATACGTAGGGAGGATTGTTCTAGCTCTTCATCCAATTCATCCAATTCATTGTGGGGAAAAACTGTATTTCAATATGCAAATGTCTTTTTGTATTAGTTCAGTGCCTGACATAAGACAATCGTCAATTTTTTCAAAGATTATATTTTGGTATTTGCCACTCAAACAGCTTACCCGAGTCTTCTTTTGCAATTATAGGTGGTTATTATTTTTGACAAACAAAGCAGTCCAGATGAACTAGACTAGATACTCGTGTTATGTCTTCCTATATGCACGAGAACTCTTCACTGTTTGTCTACCAAGTGAATCCCAGTTTCAGCTGACGGGATCATCCCTTTAGACAATCTACTTGTAACTAGCCAACATTTTCATGAGACCGGCTGCAGAGAACTGCGTGCTCTGTTTTCTAAACCATGTTTTCACTTTACATTCAACTTCGGCGTCACTTGCGAAATGTCTCCCGCCAAGGTGAGTTTTCAGCGGACTTAGCACCTAGTGATTCCCCGTAAAGCGGTGCATAGCTGGGTAGAAAAAATTACGAGGGCGAGTCAATAAGTAAGTCACACAGTTCTGTGGGATGGCAGGTAAATTAAAACAAAGCACGTAGTTCTATGCAGCTGATTTGGGAGGACTGATAAAACGATGAGATAAATGCATCAATGTAGGTGGAAATTATGTTAAGAAACAAAGGGACAATGTATGTATAAAAAATAAACTGGTTTCAAGTTGTTATCATAGTTAGTCATTTTTCTACAGCCATTTGTGATTTACTTATTAACTTACCCTCGTATGTTGATAACTGTAATTAGGCACGCAGAGAAATATCTAATGGCATTGTGGGCATGCGGTTGTATGAGGGAAATGCAAAGAACGCCGTGGACGAACAGAAAAACAAATAAGGCAGTTCCACAAGAAAACCGTAAACTGATTATTGGATGGGGAGAGGGGGGGGGGAGAGAGAGAGAGAGAGAGAGAGAGAGAGAGAGAGAGAGAGAGAGAGAGAGAGAGAGAGAGAGAGAGAGAGAGAGAGAGAGAGAGAGAGAGAGAGAGAGAGAGAGAGACTGTTTCCAAGAACATACATAATGGGTGTCTACTGATCCATCTCTTGGTTAGTGAGAGCGGATAACTAGCCTTCTCGGGTCAGGGCGAAAAACAGGAGGCTCCATGTGCAAGTTGGGCATGTTGAAAATCCTACGGAAGTTAGAAACAGCAAAGAGTAGGCCGTAAGGCCACAACTCTGGCAAAATAGTTAGCAAAGGTAAGCCTAGCCACGGATAGGAACAGCCCGTTTCCTTGGACCTGTCTAGAACTCTAGAGAGAGAGTAAACCTTGGACAGAAGCATGCCGAAGCCGGACACACTGACCTCTAAGGTACATAACTTGGGTGACGCACTCCCTCGCGAAAGAGGAAAGAAGAAGAAATAAGCCGAATACAGAATTAGACACGTGCTATCTCGTATAGGAAGACACTGTGGAGAAATAAACTAGGAAAACGTAGTGACCACGGGCAAGATTGATGGGAAAAGAATAAGGGGACGGCAGAGATATAAAGATATGGATGGCTGGGCCACATGACATATTCGAGACATGATCACAGACCTTACTTCAGATTGGCCATGGAGTGAGATGGCGAATAATGACCATCAATGATTATCAGCATGGCACACGATGGTGATGATGGCACATTGTAAGCTAGAAACATGGCACGGTGAAAACGACCGTATTGGATAAATATGTTACAACAGAGGGCTATAACTGCGACAGTTCTCTCGCGATATGAGACAGCGACGTGACACCTGTGTACAAGTGGGCACACACTGATGGTCATAGAATGTGACATTCCGACAGCTGGAGGCCACTGTTTGCAACCTAATACATCTTCTGATAACTGTTTGCAATTGGTGCCATAAATATCTGGACTCTTCACTGGCTGTTGATGAAGAGGTAGGAGCACGTATGTGAATGTCTCGAGTGGTGTCGGTTTTTTGACTGAACTCATTTCAACTTATTATAACTGACAGAGCTATGAAGATTCTCCGAATGCAGGGCATCTGACTGAAGCAGTAAGTATACATTTACATAGCTATCGGGCTGCAAGCAGAAAAGTTAATTAGTTGCGTATCTTTATACAGGACGTAGCAGTCAACCCCAGCATTTTTTGGCTATTTGTGATTCCTGGGCAAGTTTACGTTCAGTAGTTTGCCACTGCTTACTGAAAAACCGGCATTTATACCACAATATGGAAAACTAACGCAAGGCGGTCTGCTTCCAAATCGCCTGCAGCTGTGTTTTGAACGTGCAATGCGGGATTACGAATTGCATTCGTAAATCCCTTCGCCACAGAGCCGGTGGGGTCATAGGCAACTGCGTCGGTGGGATCACAGGCCACATAGCTGGTGGGATCGCAGGCCACAGAGGCGGTGGGATCACAGGCCACAGAAATGGTGGGATCACAGGCCAAAGAAATGGTGGGATCACAGGCCACAGAAATGGTGGGATCACAGGCCACAGAGGCGGTGGGATCACAGGCCACAGAAATGGTGGGATCACAGGCCACAGAAATGGTGGGATCACAGGCCACAGAAATGGTGGGATCACAGGCCACAGAAATGGTGGGATCACAGGCCACAGAAATGGTGGGATCACAGGCCACAGAAATGGTGGGATCACAGGCCACAGAGGCGGTGGGATCACAGGCCACAGAAGCGGTGGGATCACAGGCCACAGAAATGGTGGGATCACAGGCCACAGAAATGGTGGGATCACAGGCCACAGAAATGGTGGGATCACAGGCCACAGAAATGGTGGGATCACAGGCCACAGAGGCGGTGGGGTCACAGGCCACAGAGACGGTGGGGTCACATGCCACAGAGACGGTGGGGTCACAGGCCACAGAGACGGTGGGGTCACAGGCCACAGAGACGGTGGGGTCACAGGCCACAGAGACGGTGGGGTCACATGCCACAGAGACGGTGGGGTCACAGGCCACAGAGACGATGGGGTCACATGCCACAGAGAAGGTGGGGTCACATGCCACAGAGACGGTGGGGTCACATGCCACAGAGACGGTGGGGTCACAGGCCACAGAGACGGTGGGGTCACATGCCACAGAGACGGTGGGGTCACATGCCACAGAGACGGTGGGGTCACATGCCACAGAGACGGTGGGGTCACAGGCCACAGAGACGGTGGGGTCACATGCCACAGAGACGGTGGGGTCACAGGCCACAGAGACGGTGGGGTCACAGGCCACAGAGACGGTGGGGTCACAGGCCACAGAGACGGTGGGGTCACATGCCACAGAGACGGTGGGGTCACATGCCACAGAGACGGTGGGGTCACAGGCCACAGAGACGGTGGGGTCACATGCCACAGAGACGGTGGGGTCACATGCCACAGAGACGGTGGGGTCACAGGCCACAGAGACGGTGGGGTCACATGCCACAGAGACGGTGGGGTCACATGCCACAGAGACGGTGGGGTCACATGCCACAGAGACGGTGGGGTCACATGCCACAGAGACGGTGGGGTCACATGCCACAGAGACGGTGGGGTCACATGCCACAGAGACGGTGGGGTCACAGGCCACAGAGACGCTGAGATCACAGGCCACAGAGACGGTGGGGTCACAGGCCACAGAGACGCTGAGATCACAGGCCACAGGGCAAGCAGACACCACTTTAAAATACTGCATGTCCTTTGCAGCATGTTGCGATCAACGCCAACCCCTACTTGATTTTATAGGGTTATTTTTGATGACTGTGCAGTGTTTGAAAACATTGCCGGTCCAAGTTTTGTATTCACCCTCTGTAAAGTTCATGCAACATAATAGGTAAATACACAACTTGGACCGGCAATAATTTCAAACGCTGCACAGTCATTACAAATACACCCTATATGAGCAACTTTATGTTCAGTAATTTGCTATTGCGTTCAGATCGAGAAGTTCAACTGACAGGAGTAGGTAACGATCTCGCTATTCAGCCGTCAGCGCAAAGGAAGTTTAAGAGCAAGCTCATTAAACTCCTCGCCCATGTAGACCTCTAGTTATTCTATAGCTCTGAGAAATGTGCATCTTCGCTTATTTCTTCCATAGCGTTATTTTTGCTTTTCTTTGCGACCGGCTCCTTTTTAAAATCCAGTTAGCACCACATTTTGAATTCCTCTATATGTTACTCATCATTTTTGTGGTTGATCAATGTTTCAGAATCATAAAGGTCTATTGACAAGTTGCATTTTTGATGGATCCATTTTTGGGGGCATAATTCAATGGTTGCCTTTTACATATCAATATTTCCCGTTCTTCTTGAAAATTCGTTATTGACACGAGAATGCAAATTTTGACGCACCACTCGCAGAGCGCCTCTTCCTTTACACTTGAATCTAGATAGAAACACGGAGATTTGTTCGTGGCTTAGAGGTTATGACTTTTCTCCGTAATCTCGTATACTCTCGTGGGTTAACGTGATGACGGTAAGAATCAGCGGTGGTTCGAACCGCATCGATAACTTACGGGGTATGTGAGCCGGCCGCTCAGAAAGCAATGGCAAACTACTGAGCGTAATCTTGCCAAGAAATAAACATACAGCTGAAAGATGCTGGTGTTGACAGCTATGTATTGTAAAGGATATGCAAAAAAAAATTTAAAAAAAAAAAAAAAAAAAAAAAAAATGTACGAGTACTTCAGTTTTTTAATATGTAAATTCCCTGGTATTCTTGCAATCATCGTGATCTTCTTATTCCTGTTCTTTTTCATTTGCATTTTCGTCTTTCTTGTTCTATTTCTTCATCGATCAACGCTTGTTATGCGTCTATTCCGGCATGTGTCACGGTGTTCGCTTAAAGCACTGTCGTGATATTTATTTTTATGAATATTTATTTTCAAACCACTTATCCTAGTTGGATATTATTTTAGTTCATGAAATCTAGGTTGTTTGCTCCTAATCCACCACAATAGATTTATCAACATGATGAATTCTTATATGTTATTAATTTTCTTATATCTTTCCTTACTTCCTAAATGTGCATACTTCAATAGTTTGCATCATTAACCTCTCATTGTCAACTACAAGATATATTTCAGAAGCGAAGACAACAATAAGCCTAGCACAACTTGCATTTTATAAAATTAGAAACGCCATAGGCAATAACTCTTATCATTGAAAGGCAAAGAAATAATTCTCAAGAGTAACCCTGAACCAGTTTTGTGAGTAATGGATGATTTAAATGGAAATCTCCGGCGGATATAAAAATATGTCTGCACAGAGCAATAATATATACAAAATTTCTATAGAACATTCTCTAAAAGATATCAATGAACAAAAAAACTCTATAGTGATTATCATAAGGAAATAGTCAGCATTCTTTGGCTATATAAGGAAAAAGTAAGTCTAACACGTTACAGCAATTATAGATTTCATTGAGAAAAAAATATAATATTTCAAGTGGAAATGTACTACACTAGGAATGCGACTATCGTCTTCGTTGCGTGTAATATATAGATTATATATTCCACCATGGATACTGAGTCCACTGACAATGAAACACCTAAACGTATGGGGGAAACATCATCATCCAAGGCTCAATCTCTGTCAGGTGGCTTTCCACGTCATGAGGTGTATTATGTATATGGTAATAGCACCATTATTCTAGACCAACCGGCACTCGAGGGCTGGGGTGGTCACTATCACGTCTGCCGCCTTTACTTCCATGGGCATTCCCTGGTGCCAATTTTAGACTAGGTCGAATAGGAACAATTCTCCGCTATACCATTGCACGTTATGTTCGTAATTCTTAGTGGGACAAATAAATAGCATGACATATGGGCATTAAACACGATAAATAAATTACACCTTGTATTGATTATCACTCAAAGAAGTAAAGTAAAGACGCCGCATTCACATAAATCACTAGGCAAAACAAACTGTCAAAGCTGCATTGCCTCATGGGTTCCCCAGCAAGTCATGTGGAAATACCAGGTGGATTCAAATTTTAAAAAACTTGCAAGTGTCATATAAATTACAATAACCACGCCATTGTCTTATACCGTGCCAAAATTTTTGTTAATGTGTCAAGAGTGTTGGGCATGTGGCATCACGATGCAGACCAACACGGTAATGTCATAAGGACAGTTTAAAGATGGCCGTCTCACTTTTGACATGCACTAAAGGAGAGCAGAGTTCTGTTGTCCGTTTTTTTTAAATGTATTTTATCAATGAAGGTGAAACCTATTGAAATTCATCAGCGAATGAAACTCCAGTATGGTGATGTGTGCCTGTCAGTCCAGAAAGTGTACGAGTGGAGTAGAAAGTTTCAAAACTGCGTGACTTCTGTGATAGACTGTTCACGACCGGGTGAGGCACTGTCAACGTCTCACACGCACACAGGTATTCAAATCCTTCATACGCACTCACGAAGACATCAGTCGTACGTATAGTATACACAATTTTATTCAGGAGAACCTGATCATTGTTACAATGCACACACAAGGCGGTGAAATCATTATATACAATATGCCGCCTTACAAACACTTATAGCACTCAGCAAATTACACAAGCCCTACACACAATTACTCGCTATCTTCAACTAGCACTCCCGCAAAAGCTATACACTCGCTCCAGATTACACAACGATCCTTCCTCTAAACTGTCTGAGTCCCGTCTGACGTTTTCAAACTGGTCAGTTCGTCTCGTGGTACTGGACCACATGTCCCTCGTGATCACTCGGGCTGTCTCAACAGTCACGTAGTGCGTTAGTCCGCCCGTGTTGTGCTGGGTCGTTCGGTGTAATCCCGTCTGGTCAGTTCAGGACAGTGTCCCGTGAACTTATGTCCCCTTATATCACTAGGTCTTGTCCTGTCGGTGTCCTGTCTCTGACATCGCTGTGTCCCTCCCCACCGGTGTCCTGTCTCTAATCTCTCTATCGTCCTGCAAATGTCCTGTCTTATGACATCTTTGTGCCCTTACCCATGTCCTGTCTATCGTTATCTCTGCAGTCCTTGACTCTATTGAAGTCTATTGTGTCCCTTGTCCTCTCTCTGTCCTGTTCCTATTCCCCCAACACTCTGACAGGCACACAGAGTAGTGACATCACAGTCGATTTTTCTATAGAAATCCAAGAACTTTATCGGCGTTGGAGGGCTTGCATTGAACGTGGTGGTGGCTACATCGACAAATTATACATTTGCTCTTTACTTGTTCAGAATATATTGACACACTAAACATTTAAGGTTTTCATTTGAAGCCCCCTTGTATACAAGGTGACAATACAAATTAGACGAACCAGCAACATTTGGCAAGACAGAAACGATGACGAAGACATTTACTTGATGATGTAAATGTCAAAGACAGTTCACCCTCCCCCCCCCCTTTTTTTTTACACCCCCCCCCCCAACCAATCACCCCTTGAGGTGGGGGTGACTCGTGTAAGACTGGTGTAAAATTATCGTTAATGAAAAATGAGGGGAAAAAATAACACACGCAGCAGATTGTAAAACTTGAACGCGAGAAGTAGGGAAAAAGCAAACTGGAAATTAAAGAAGAAACGTTGGATCGAATATAAATATACAGATTACTAACTTGTTATGTTAAAATTATTTGTTATATCAAATGTTGCCTCGTGGAATAAAATCAATAACAAGAATTCTCTCTAAATTCGAGAACGGATTAAAAATTCAGTCAATCATAAAAACAGCTATAGCAATAGAATTGGTGTCTGAAAATTACATCTGAATTATGTCTGGCTAGCATCAAGAACATCAGCCAGATCCCAGACTAATCTGATAAAATGCACAAGTGGGGATGTTTACATGTGTTCATCAATGAAATGCATCTTTAATGACCACGGCTGGTGTCTGCCAGGTAAATGTGTGAGGGATGAAGTTTACAGACCGATCGCCATGTTGACGCTACGCAGTGTAAGGTTTCGGTATTAAATTCTCACTTTAATAATGTTTTTTAATGCCCCTATGTTACCATAGCCCTTAAGGAAAGAAAACAATTGGGACATTGTAACCTATCATGTAGTGAGATGCGACCAAACAGTGAGTTGTCGTGGGACAGGCTATCCCATCTTGTAGAACACTTTAATTGCAGAATACAACCATCCAAAAGCTGGCTGTCCGCGTATAGTCCATTTGGGGATAAAGGGAAAATGATGGGGGGGGGAATATAACTTAACAAACACACACTTGTGCTTTACTGTTGTTGAGAATATGTGCCCTCAAATAGAAGTGACGTTACGTTAAATTGCCTTCGTCAGTGCTTATAGTTAATAGGCAAAACATTCAAAGTTACCAATGGTTTGACCTCTCGAGTCCCCAAAAAAGCGTGCACTTTTGCATAATATGTTCCAATCTCTATGACATGTGCACTGGATTTGGGCACAGTGGTTAGTGCGCCACTTCCTAAAATACTAGCCTGGGTTAAATCAATAACAGTGGAGCATTCTCTCTTCTGACCAGCACGGCCGGTCGCTGAACTAACTGGGTTGCCTTTTGCAGTAATGTGTGGCTGCTGGTTTTCTAGTGACCGCCGCTTCCATCGATGATGAACTGTATTTTTCGTGGCGGACTATGTGTCGGCATTCTGGCAGGGGCATTATGCTTAGTATATATGTGCGGACTGTTGGTTTGTCGCGACTCCTGTCTGTTCCACTTTTCACATGGGGCAGCGACGAGCATTGTGTGTGATATTTAATGGCACAGGAACGGAGCATAATGGGGCGACCCTTTGTCGTGAAGTTGGAACTGCGAGCTAAGTAACTAACTAACTAACTAACTAACTAACGGCTCTAGTGCCATCATATGAGCAGCAAATAACTAAGAATGTGATGGCAATTGTTTGTGCAGGAGGGGCAGGGAAGAAACAAATTGGTAACCGCATGCTACTCCCCACTCTACAGTGACTTAGAAGATGTGAAGATCTAACAACTAACAACCGACAACAATAACTGCCATTGGGTACAGGTGCTCTAGTTATATATATATATATATATATATATATATATATATATATATATATATATATATATATATATATATATATAGCTAACTACACAAACTTGACTTGTAAATCATAAACAGTTAAAAACATAAATAATGGGGTTGATTGCGACATCCTGTAAAGGATATGCAACTAACATTTTTACATACACACATACGCACACGCGCGCGCACGTACACACACACATATAGATAGATAGATAGATAGATAGATAGATAGATAGATAGATAGATAGATAGATAGATAGATAGATAGATAGATAGATAGATAGATAGATAGATAGATAGATAGATAGATAGATAGATAGATAGATAGATAGATAGATAGATAGATAGATAGATAGATAGATAGAGAGAGACAGACAGAGAGAGAGAGACAGAGAGAGAGAGAGAGAGAGAGAGAGAGACAAAGACAGAGACAGACAGACAGACAGACAGACAGACAGACAGACAGATTATATGCTGATTACTTCAACCTCTAAAATCCAAAAAATAATTATATGGTTATAAAATAAGTCACGGTGTCGACAATTAGATACATCGGTGAGTAGTCTGGAAAAGATATCGAAGAAACAATAAGAGAATGCAAATAATAGCCGGGTTTGACAAGGCGTGATTAAAGACGTATGGATAAAAAGGCAAAAGAAGAAAAAGTGTAATATTCCACGGCATTTATTAATAATAATAATAATAATAATAATAATAATAATAATAATAATCGAATGGATAAGACCGCTCGTTTTTAAACATCCGGTGTGCTGATGCCGAGTTAGCGGGTTCAACCCCTATACCGGTCAGCTGGACTAACATGTTGACTTCTCGTCCTTGACTTAGGAAGGAAAATTACAAGTACCTCTAAGGTCGGGGCGGGTTCGTCTGATGGCGAGGGACACTAGTAATAGGGTAAACAAATACACGCGCAATAATCAGTCCAGTGCACTATAAGCTGTAGCACTTGTACAGACTACGCGAGTTCAAAGCGAGCACACGAAAAAGGAAATAATAACAACAACTATATACAGCTATGCTTCTTCCAGGATTACGCACGGGATGATAAACAAGCCTTTTGGGATAACAACCCCGACCCCTCCCCCACCCCCTTTCCCCCTCCCTTCCAGCTACGGCATTTTCTTTCAAGTGTTAAGCGCCAATTTAGCATTTTGGGAACCCTTGTATCTAGTTATACAGACTTAGCAGACGAAGATAATTGGTGCTTTTTTTTTTTTGCATATCCTTTTTTACAGGACATCGTTGTCAACACCAGCATTATACTGCTGTTGTTGATGTCTTGATAAGTTTAAGTACAGTAGTTTGCCATTGCTTTCTGACCAATCGGCTCCCATACCAACTCGTTAAAACACAGCGCAACGCGGTCTGCTGCCAAATAGGTCGCAGCTGTGTTTCGATCGCGCCCGCTAGACCTAAGTCACGGAGACAGCAATAGGTGCATTACAACAATTAAAACCCCTAACTCAGTGGTTCTCAACCGGTGGGGAATTTCCCCCCCCCCCCCAAGGGGAATTTTAGGGTTTCCGGGGGGAGGAGGGGGAATAAGATTATTTCAAGATCGCGTTAATACAAGAACCGATTACTTGATATTGTTTTTCCCTTCATACTGTACGGTTCTGTACGTCTCACCCTTCTAAAATTCAATTTATAAATTAAGTAGACTCACAAATCATGTTTTATCGAGCCGGAGCGGCTGAAGAACTAACCCGGGAGCTGGTTTAATATCAAATGGATATAACAGCAATTCAAGAAATAAGGTGGCAAGGAGAGGGTACTTTACAGCAAAATGGAATGATTGTAATATATGGAGGAAACACCCAAAATAAACATGAATTAGGAACAGGTTTTGTCATCAAAAAAGAATTATGGGGGAACGTTTTAAACTTTAAAGCTGTTAATGACAGAATTAGTAAATTACGAATAAAAGTTAAATGGAAAAATATAACGATGATTAATGTACATGCACCTACTGAAGAGAAAGAAGATGACGTTAAAGAAGACTTTTATAATGATTTGGAAGATGTCATAGAAGAAACCCCCAAACAGGACATCCTGATTGTGCTGGGAGACTTCAATGCAAAAATAGGTAGAGAGGAAACTCATAAAAAAAGTGGCCGGTATGGAAAGCCTACATACAACTTCAAATGATAATGGATGGAGAGTCATCAACCTGGCAGAAGCCAAAGGACTGCAGATTAGCAGTACCAGACTACAAAGAAAGGATATACACAAACAAACTTGGAAATCATGTGACAAAGAACCTATAATCAAATAGATCACATTTTAATTAACAACAAAAATGCATCAAACATACAACAAGTTAGAAGTTACAACAAGTTAGTAAGAAGGAGCTGAGTGCCACAGCGACCACTTCCTCGTTGGAGCAAAATTTACAACAAAACTTAAAAGAGCTTTCTATACTAAATTACAAAGATTACACCCAACATATAACAGAGAAAAAACTACAATAAATTACAGTCAAAGAGAAATTTTCAGATGAAATAAAATGTAAGCTTGAAACTCTGCAAACCCCTTTGGAGGAAAGCGTTGACCAAACTTGGTTGAACATCAAGAATACAATTCAATCTACCGCAGAAGAATGTCTCGGTGTGTTAACCACGCATAGAAAGAACAGATGGTTCAATCTAAAATGTGAAGAAGCAGTCATTAAGAAAAAGAATGCCAGACATTTATGGTTAAATGACATCAACAACATCCAAAAGGAAGAGCAAAATAGAAATGACTGTAAAGAGGCTACAAAAATAGTTCGACAGCAGAAGCAAGAATATATGAGTAATTTAATCAAAGATATGGAAACTAATCACCAGAATAACGAATACAGAAAGTTTTTTTTTAAAGAACTGAAGAAGTCAATGAAACGAGGGGACCAACACAACACATGTGGTTTAAAAGACAAAAATGGGAATATGATACATACCAATGAGGAAATGTGCAACACATGGAAAGAATATTTTGTTGAATTACTAAATTGTGAAGCTCCAAGTAACACTTTCCCACAGGAAGAGGTTCTAGCGTGTGAACCACAAATTGAAGAACCTGCATTTGAAGAATTCCTATATGTAATCACACGACTTAAAAACAATAGGGACTGATGGAATTGCTGCTGAATTTATAAAGGCAGGTGGCCATTCATTACATCTAAAGCTATACGAACTAATAATAAAAATCTGGAAGACAGAAGATTTACCCCATGACTGGAAAGAGCCATTATTGATACCTATCTTTAAGAAAGGAGACAAGTTCCAATGTGAAAATTATAGAGGAATATCACTACTGTCCACAAGCTATAAGATACTATACGCAGTATTACTAAATAGACTAAAACCATATTCAGAAGACATAGTAAGTGACTACCAGGCGGGTTTTAGACAAAACAGATCAACGATAGATCAGATATTTATCTTACGACAAATAGCCGAGAAAACTTGGGAATATAAAAGAGATCTCCATAAAATTTTTGTGGATTTTAAAAAGGCGTATGATAGTGTCCATAGGAATAGTCTATTGAATGCTATGCAGGAATTGGGAATACCAAGGAAGTTAATCAATATGACCAGACTATGCATGGAAGATACTTATAATACAGTAACATATAAAGGCAGGAAATCAGACCCTTTCCAAATAACATCTGGCTTGAAACAAGGTGATGCACTATCGCCGCTACTCTTCAATCTGGCTCTAGAGAAAGTTGTAAGGAAGGTAAAGGAGGAATGTGATATTGGAGGAACATCCAAGCTGCTTGGTTATGCAGATGATATAGATATTATAGGGGAAAATGAACAAAAGACATTAGAAATATTGACTCACTTAAAGGAAAAAAGCACAACAGATGGGGCTGGTTATTAACCAAGATAAGACAGAATATATGGTAATTTCAAGAGAAGGAATGGCTAAAAACTCTGGCCACATACAAACAGATAATATGACCATTAAAAGAACTGAAACATACAAATACCTGGGTACAATCTTCAACTGCTCCAACATCATAAGGGAAGAAATACAAACTAGAATCAATTCTGGAAATAAGATATACTATGCACTACAACATCTGTTAAAATCAAATGCGCTATCTCGTAACACCAAAATCACAATATACAAAACACTGATCAGACCAGTTGTGCTGTATGGCTCTGAAACCTGGAGTACAACGAAAGGATACGAAGCCTTGTTACAAACCTTTGAGAAAAAGTTTTAAGACGCATCTTTGGACCCATTAAGGATACACAAAGTGAAGAGTGGAAAAGAAGAAGTAACAAAGATATTTATGATCTGTTTAAGTCCCCGCTAATCACTGATATCATGAAGACTAATAGACTACAATGGCTGGGGCTCATAGAAAGAATGGAAGACAATAGGGAAACAAAATTAGCTTACACTCAGGAAATAAGCGACCGTAGACCCCGAGGTAGACCAAGAAGACGGTGGAGAGATAATATATATACAGACCTACAAGCACTTGGAATCAACGACTGGCAAGAGAAGGTCAACCAGAGAGACGAATGGAGACGGATTGTATCTGCAGCAAAGAACCTCAATGGCTCGGAATGCTGAAGAAGGAGAAGAAGAAGTAGACCCACAAATCATGTTTTATGTGGACGTCTAGACTTGTTTTAGTATGTGCTATTAAATTTAGTTTCCATTATTACGTATACTGTGTAGAGGCGGGGGCGGGATTTTTAGGTAGGAAATACGAAAGGGGGGAATGACGTTCTGAAAATATGGTGAAGGGGGGCACGGGCCAAAAAAGGTTGAGAACCACTGCCCTAACTGTTGGCGGTGGATGGTTTAAGAAGAAACTCTTAGCCTTGACACACATGTGTACTGTTGATTGTCTCGGCGACACCAATTTCTAGCCTTTTACTGCCTCATGCAGAAGCGGCATGTCGAGCGGTTCCGGATAACAATCTCTGAACCGGCGGAACCTCCTGTGGACATGTAAAGTGCTAGGACCATCACAATGTTTAGACCTCAGTGCACGGAAGATTAGGTGGCCAGTCTTTCCATCTCGTAGCGAACGGCGAGTGCAGGCAATGAAAACGCGTCCAACATTTTCAGCGTAAAGCCCTAGCCATTGCACCAACCTGCCCGCCAAGCGACGCCTTTGAATGAATTTATTTAGCTTCTTCACAGTCAACCCCAGCAAGTGTTGGCTGTTCGTGATTTCTTGGCAAGTTTACGATCAGTAGTTTGCCACTGCTTTCTGAACGACCGGCACTCATACCATCAACACCAACGCAAGGCGGCCTGCTGCCAACGCTAGAATTTGTTTAGTTCTCTATATGAGCTCTACATTGGTGATTCGGTGATTTTATCGTATCATGTTATTTTGGGAATCCTTGGGGTAAAATGAACTTTCCATATTTGCTTATCCTGTAAATCATCTTTAATCAATGGTCCATTTTCCTCAGGAACCATATGACAGAATATGTGAAAAGAAAAGCGCCAAATATCAAACATAATGATTTGTGCACTTTAACATACACCTCATCTCTTTAAAAGGCACAGACAACAGCAATGGAGATTGCCGTCACAGCCTAGCTATGACAGGTTATTTACATTATGCCCATTTTGGGAACAAGGATGTCTGCATGCTGAATATACAGCCTTGATAGAATTAGACACGCTGTGGATTTATTGGTCTTCATGTGTTTCTGTGTGTTCATTTGACCCAACCCTGACGGTTCTCCCTTGTCTTAACAAAGCAATATTGTGTTTTATGTTATTGCTTACGCAATAAAGTATTACAAAAGAGAGAAACTAGAAGTAGAAATTAAATATCAAACAGAAACGTTACGTTTGCGAGCAATGCAAATATGCCAACGGTTTCCAATAGCTGAATGGATGTTTGAACAACAAATAAATATTGGATAGCATGCACTAATATGAAATCAATATGACACCATGTAAGACGATAAGAAGTTTAAAATAAAGCAATATATATATATATATATATATATATATATATATATATATATATATATATATATATATATATATATATATATATATATATATATATATTGTGAAACGTACATAAATGGCCTTAATAAATTTAAGAAGACAGTTAAAAGAAAATTGTGTATAGTAAGTTTCTGAGTAAGATAAATGATCAATTTAAAATACTGTATGATTGAGACAACACGCAAGACGTTATAGTATGTTCCGATTTGAATGCCTTCATTCACGA
>OY992877.1:147590396-147592896 GCA_963921405.1 Cepaea hortensis | reverse complement strand
GTGTGTGTGTGTGTGTGTGTGTGTGTGTGCGCGCGCGCGCGCGAAGTATAATTAGTTTATACTCAATCACATTATACATACATCTAAGCTTGGGCGTGGAGAAAGTGGTCATTATTTCAAAATGTGTCCTTAGTGTTTCCGGTATACACCAGCAATGGTTTTGTGTGTTGTAATAATAGTAGTTCTTTTTTGTATGTCGAAGTTATAAAATAAACAAATTAAACGACTACAAGATCGAACATTTCGACCAAATTTTGTCGACAAACACTCACAAAAAGATAGAAAGACAAATAATATTTCGCTGAAAACACATGTATCCTAAATCATAGGCGGTTAGCCGAAGACCAAAATGAAATAATATACACTGAAACCAAACCCACTGAGTCCTAAAAGCGAAATAAACACACACACACACACACACACACCACACATACACACACACCACACATACACACACACACCACACACACGCGTGCGCGCACACACACACACGCGCGCGCGCGCACACACACACGCACAAGGAAGAGGGGAAATAAAGGGGACGAAACATAAAGTAAAGAGTAAAAGGAAGGAAATATGAGTGCCTAGTTGTCGTCTGTCCGTTTATATCCTCGACGCCTTCTAGCTCATTTGGGGTCAACCTTTCGAACATTAGCGGACAAGACAGTGTCGTCGCAATCGGTCTACACTGATAATGTCGTGGGCGCCGTGGGACGAGGGGTGGCCCGCTAAAGTGATGGGTAAACTGGCTACCTATTCTTTCATCCATTCAGGCATACACAATGTGAGAGTCCTAGCATATCACAGACCCATTTCAGATTCCTGCTTCAAAACGCTCTCTCTCTCTCTCTCTCTCTCTCTCTCTCTCTCTCTCTCTCTCTCTCTCTCTCTCTCTCTCTCTCTCTCTCTCTCTCTCTCTCTCTCTCTATTTCTGCCCCTTCCCCCTTTCCATCTATTATTTTAAGTGCATTGTCACGCTTTTCGGTGTAATCAAAGTACGTTGTCTTCCTTGTTACTTCCTTTAGAAGCACCCTGTGTTTATTCAGTTGTTCACGGATATTTGTGTCTTTGTTTTTCCATCCAAAAAACTTTCTATTGTAGACCACATTTCGAAAGTCAGAATGTCTGCTTCATCTTTTCAGTCAAGGTTCATTTTCTGCTCAATATATTAATGCTGAATGTCATCAACATCTGACTGCCTCAATTTCAATTCTTGTGACATTTGTTTGGAAGGAATTATGTTTCACCTTGCGGAATGCCCGCTCTGCCATTTGCATTCTGTTCCCTATTATCCGTGTCTCTATGAAATTTTCAAATAAGTACTTGGTATAATGGTTCGGGCGTTAAGCTGACAATAGCTTGAGCGACGTCGGACGATGATTCAATACCAGCTCTTGACGTTCGTTAAGGGAGGGAAAAATTGGCCACCTATTCCTCCGTGCTCCTCTGCAAAATGTGATGGTTCCAAAGCTTCACAATCTGTGAGTATCTTTTTGTTTTTAAGTGAACTGATTCTTTTTTTTTTAAACCAACGATAGTGGGACAGCCCACAGGGTCGGTAACCCAGAAACCCACTGTAACGTTGCGTAATATCGCCCGATCATACATATGTCTACATATATTTATTTAATACACTGCCTATCACTAACCCTAATACTTTTTTCTGCTGCGAGCACTGTCATTTACTCACACGTTCCCAGTAAATACTGCACAACTATTTTCTGAGTGTGTCCAACTACGTTAACTGGCAATTACCGCTTCCCAGACGTGAATGGACTCAATGCAATATGCGTGCTCAGGCAAATGATCATCAAATATTTGTGTTGCCGTACCCCCGGGTGTACAAGGTGCACGGAGGTTGAGTACATATCTTATTGCAGGATAATCGTCCGTGGTAGTTGTGTTTAATACTATAGTTTAATATTCACTTTGACTAATTATACCCATTTTTGAATCATACAATACCACACATAATGAAAATCGTAAATTTGCTCGGTTGCAATCAGCCCTCCATGTTAATGTCTCCTATAACAGCAAGGGCTGGTCTAGAGTAAAAGACATTCCGATGTGGCATTTGGTGGAATCAAATGGCTGATTCGATATATGTACACGTTCATTGTTTCAAGGCGGACAGGACTATAGAAGCTGGATGGTCATACTGGTAATATTTCACACGCACACACACACATGCATACACACACATGCATACACACACACACATACACACACACATACACACACACATACACACACCCACACATACGGGGGTCATCACATGATGACAGATACTCCGATAATCAGGCTGCAGATAATGGCGAAGATCCGTGGAAAATATCTGCGCCCACTTCATTTGATAGGGAACTTGATGATGATTAACTGCAGTGGGAAGTCAATGTCATTCATTGTAGGTCAGCATGGCTGAATGGATAAGAGCCCCCGCTCTTAAAAAATCGGTGTGCTGATGTCGAGGTAGCGACTTCAACCTCTGCACTGGTCAGCT
>OY992877.1:147510396-147585396 GCA_963921405.1 Cepaea hortensis | reverse complement strand
GGACAAATGGGGTACCATCAATCTTTATTGACGACGCGGAGCTGGAGGTTAACAATTTCATGTATGTAGGATGAGAGGTAAACAATACATTATTTCTGGATCATGAAATCAACATCAGGATTGGTAAGACAGCAACAACAATGAACAGGTTAAAAAATAGTGTGGGAGAATGTCACCTGTCGTCCCTTTGGGGGGGGGGGGGGGTGGAATCAACAAGCACACTTTTTTTAATTCCCTATCATCAGCTTGAGCGTCTGTCGGACCTTTGTCTACACACCCCCTTTCAGTCTCTGGATTACTATCTCTCTCACTTCTTACCATAAGACAATACCCATTTTCATATTCCTCCAGAACATACCACACAACTCTGGCTCTAACAAATGATAAAAAAATTTAATAGTGCAAAGTGTCACGTGTGTGCAATGTACGTGTCTAGAACGTCTGTAGTATAGTCTATTGTGTATGCGAGATGAGGCCAGTCATTTCAGGATCTTTCATCATAGTGTCCGGCCATACCACAACACAACACAGCAAGTTCAGATGGACCTCACCGAATGAAGCGTCTCTCCGGTTAGTGGTAGACTCCTTGGAGGTGTTCGTGGATAGTCTGGGTGCCTGGATACTAATGTTGACTGTGATAGAACACTATCCCTGAGTTCGGCACACACGGTGTACCTGATACTTCACTGAAAAATCCTTTGACCTAGGAGTACTGGCACATTTCTTACACTATTTCCGAAACAAACTGATGGTATCTGTTCTAGTAAAGTCCTACTGTCTATTTGGAACTTGTTACTGATTAGTTCTTTTAATCATTCTAATTTCTCTTCATAATACTGTCATAATCCAGAGAAGTAATTACAGTTAATTAACTCCGCTGTTTTGGGAACTCAATCCCTGATAAAAAGAACCTTTCCATGTTGGACACTTGTGGCTCAAACGAAACCACGATTTGTGGAACGGTGTCCCATTGTTGAGGCCATTTAGCAAACCGCTCTCGGACCTACTGCCATTGTCCTCCTCTCTGAGTGGTCATTAAATTCTCGGGTACAGTAGAACCTGTCGGAAAGAGAACACCCAATGAGAGAAACCCGATTCGAACCCACTATATGTGAGTGTAGGCCGAAGGCCACACTCAGATATTAATATCCTAATTAACATTGATCTAAACTCTGGCAGAAGGCAGAGTAGTTCATCGCATTGGTCTGAGACGTGGTAAGAACAGGAAAGACCAAAGGAAATTGAAGAAACCCCCAGTAGACACCCTACCGGAAGATCCTACCATGGACATATCCTTTATCCCCCAAACCACTCTCAATCTCACTGAATATCACCCCACGACATCGGTCTCAACCTGCTGAGTTAAACGATATATTACTAGACCTAGTTTAAACAACGCATCAGCCTGCTGCTGCCGACGCTCCTAGAATATGTTCACACAACGCCCCATCACTACGCTCAATTTCAAGTATCTCCCAATTGTGCATAGTCAATTAAATACCTTATTTAAGCTATTCCGTTACTAGAATTGAAACCACAAATTCCATCCTGGACAAATGTCCGTCGCCTTTGAACAACACGGGACACTGTGGTTCCTTTTCTTATTTAGACTGGAACAGACGATCACTCCTTTTCTTATTAATCCATCCTGCACACTGATGGCAACCTGCGTTTTCCACTGCCGCGAACTGTGTGTCTGAATGACGTCACTGGTCAGAATCCAGGTTCCGACAGACTCTCTTCCTCTCATTCTGGGATCGGGTAAACAACATACCGACTTATTCCTCTTTGATCCGAGACATCCATCTCTTGCACACAAAGAATGCTGGTCGGCGTTTGATCTGGGAAACTTTTCCCGACAACAAAGGTTTTCGGCGGCCCAGAAGTGTCTCTGGCACTCCATCAATCTGATCGGCATCTCCAGTAATTCCGTGACAGAGAACAGGAAGCTTACTGCCAAAACAAAAAGTTATGTTCTATCAAGCCTGTGTCCTTAGTACTTATTCTTCTTTATGGCAGTGAAATCTGGTAAACTTACTCACATCAAGAGAAACGTTTAAACACCTTTCACAGGCGGTGACTGCGAAGAATTCTTGGCATAAGATGGTAAGATAAGATGACCAATACCGAAGTATTGGATAGACTGAGTGGTGTGACATACTGTAGAACTTGTGTGCATGGAGAAATAGGTGGTCTGTCGTTACCTTCCGTAGGGAACCTCAAGACATGGTAGCCAACCTCGAGAAATAGCATCGAACCTTCGTCAGTGTAACGCCGTAACCGCAAATATGTACACCAAAGATACATCAGGACAAATTTGAACTTAAACGTAGTCCATACACACTACTTATAATAGGCCTGGACTGAATTGTTCCTGTGGATTAGCTCTCTCTATTACCAGTGTCGTCGCCATCAGGTGAACCCACTCCGACTTTCCCGAAGTCAAGGACGAGAACTTGACATGTTAGTCCAACTGTTCGGTGTAGGCGTTGAACCCCTTACCTCGGCATCAGCACACCGGATGTTTAAGAAGGCGCGTTCTTTCGGCCATGCTGACCTTCGTGAGGTGATTTGATTACGTCAGATCAGTGACTGTTTTATTATAAGCTATGGGTGTTAGTTAACATTTAATTTAGTTCATTGAAATTGGATAAACCAGTTAGTCGTTAGTCGCAGTTCCAACTTCACGGCAACAGGCCACTCCATAATACTCTGTTTCGGTGTCAGCGAATATCACAAAATGCTCCTCACTACCCCACATGAAAAAACGAAACAGGCAGCAGTCCCGACAACACCAAAAGCACGCACATGTATATGAAAGCATGCTTAAGGGTGATGCCAGAATGTCAATACAACAGCCCTCCGCTAGAATTACAGTTTATCGTTGATGTAAGCAGCTGTCATTAGAAAAATCAGCAGATGCACGCGTATTTCTGCTTCAGTTAAAAAATAGGCCACCTGCAATTTGTCTGTACAAGTGGTTCACAACACAAACCACCGTGGACAGATGAAAAAGCATTCTACATTAAATCCACAGCTCAAAGTGTCGCACCAATCACTAATCTCTGTAGCTGGGCGATGAACCATGTACAATTCCAAAATGAAGAAAATGCTTAAGTACATCGTAGCTGGCAGCAAATTTACACCAAGAGCTTAACATATCACCCACTACCCGTCATATTGAACAGGAAGTTGGATAAACCAACGGCTACATTATTCTCAATCGTGTACTGTGTGCGCAAACACTTGATCTGAGCTTGTGGTTATGACATTAAAGAAACAACATTTGATAAATTTCACAAATAAAACGTGACAACAATCATCACATGACAAATACTCAGACGGGACTGTGAAGTTGTGAGTATTTACATATACTAAGTCAAACCACAACAGACTGGAGTGTAAAGTTCCCCTATATACATACAGTCTGTAAATGTTAAATTATGAATCGACATTTCAAGGATCTGGTTATGTGAGTCGATGGATGACAAGATTCCGTGTTACGAAGGAAAATAAATCAAGTGTTGTTTGTCTGGAAGGCTTTATTACTTTAAAAAATTCAAAATACAACCGGAGGGTTGGTTTGTTGTTCTTTTTAACTCCTCTTACAGTCGTGATTAATGCTGCAGTTTTCATTTCTAAGAGCAAACATTCGCAGAACTTCATTCCAGATCAAAGGTCTGTCATTAGATTCAGAAGGTATTATCCTTTCTCGTCTGGAATTTTGTTAGGGAATTTACCGCATGTACTGTATATTATTATGGTGCTGTTACAGTGTTGGATCTCTAGGGGATCCGAAAGCGGGTTCAAACAGGCAACAATAACTCCGTTAACTATAATATAGCAACATTTATTGTTACTTAGGTATACAGTGCATTGGCGCAGTGGGTTTAACAAGCCCGCACTGATAAGTTGCTTATCACAGTGGTTTAACATCATACGTGGTTATAACAAACATTCTATGCAAACTATCTAGCATATGTCTATGACCCTAAATACACATGGGTCTGAACTACTAAGTCCCTCTAAGGCAGGCCCTGTTGCCTCGCCGACGTCCTGTCTGTCTCTGCCGGTTCACACGTGTCGCAATCCGACACGGGTGGTAACTCTATCCGAGTTCCTCGTGGACCCCGCAATAGGCGGGCCACATCAGTGTCCACGGGACAGTGGACTCACTGACCAGTCCTTCGAGAAGGCTCTGGATTATTCTGGCCTTCGAGTGTCTTGCTTCTTTCCCTTGGGCGGGAGTTGTAGCCCTTTTCTCGTGTATATTAACTTATGTTAGTTTACCGTATAATGTGAGGCTGTGACAGGTGCTTTGTGTCTAAGCAACTGTGTAATGTATTATTTCCTTCGGTCTATATAACTTGACGTTGACGCAGTATTAAAGATTAAATGTTAACATATGAAATATAAAGATCGCGATCTGAGGGAATAATCGCCTCGTTAAAATAACCCGTAATCACCATTAAATGTAGTTTACAGGACATAATAACAATAGGCGTCGACGTGGTCGAAAGTATCAGAGCGCTCTCCTCTTAAACTTCCAGTACGCTGATGGCAAGGTAGGCGGTTCAACCCTAAACCGGCATTAAGTTGGATTTCAACGCTAACTACTCATTCAGAAAAGAAAGGCAAACTACAAAACGTACAACTGCCTAGAAAGTCAACTCGGGGTTGATAGCAACGTCCTGCAAAGGACACGCAAAATTAACATTAAACATTTTAGCATGCACAAGCAGTGGCGGACTGGTCTAACCATACTGGTGGCCATTATTAAAAGGCCATTAACCTGTTTAATATATTGTCTAACGTTTAAGGGGGCCCATTATATTAGGAGTTTACAGGGCCCACATCCACCGGGCAAGCGGACATCCTGGCCAGTCCATCACTGCATATAAAGATAAGTTTAACCACACACACACAAACAAACACACACACATACACACACATACACGATTGGTAAATCAGGAACAGTTTTGAATATCTAGGTTCACTGCTGTCAGGCGATGGTAATATTACGGCAGAAATTAAAATAACGCACGCTGCACTACAAAAATTAAAGCATTTAAAACCATTATGGATTGGAACAGACAGAACAACAATGAGGGTACTAAGCTGTGTGCATATTTCCTGTGGCAACATACGGGTGTCAAACATTAACATTTAACAAACCAGCTGAAAAGTGCGTACATATGGGCCTAACTAGCAAGATGGAGGGGGAGAGAACAAGGGGAAGGCAAATAAGTAAATACCTACATGGCTTCGCCACGTGGCATAGTTGAGGCAAGAACGCTGAGCTGATCCACGACTCTGGTGATCGAGTGGGTGGTGGTGGTGGTGGTGGTGGTGGTGGTGGTGGTGGTGGTGGTGGTGGTGGTGGTGGTGGTGGTGGTGGTGATGATGATGATGATGATGATGATATCACACTCATGTTCTTTTTGTCAACATCGACAAGATAACGATTCTCAACTGATCAAATTGAGTCAGAAGCGGACGTCATAACCCAAGTCATGTCTTCTTGTGATTTTCTCGCGTATTACGTCACACTATTTGCCTCCCCAAAAAAAAAACAGCAAAAGCCACAAGCAAACTGCCTTTCAGTCTCCCAATATAAAGCGCCCCGTAATCCGTGGCAACGCTTCCGCTGAAGTCAGCAGAAATTCTTCACAAAACAATTCGACACGCAGAAGAGGCTTTCACCGAGATGCCAATGTCAGCACTCACGGCCATCGGTTGTTTCACATTTGCAGTGTCTTCAAAGACAACAATCGAAGACTAGGGCTTATTGATTTTATTCCAGGGATGGAAATAGTTTCCGCAGTGCGTAAGCAAAAAGCCGTCTCTGTTATAACTCCGTCTGCTCAAGCAATGGCAAACTACTGAACATAAACATTTCACGAATTGTGAAGGACGTTTCTGGTGCTTTTGCTTTGACCACAAGTAGCCTGACTATGGAAGTCATTTCCGCGTCTCCATCCTGTTTCAGGATATTGCGGTCAACACCAGCATCTTTCAGCTGTATGTTGATTCCTAGGCTACTAGCACGCCACGACTTTCTGAGCGACCGGCTCCATACTCTCATAAGTCACTGGTGCGACTCGAACCGCTTCCAATTCTCGTGCGCTCACGTCAACCACGAAAGTATTCGGGGTTACGGAGAAAGCTGCTAACTCCTCGGCCAGGGAGACTGACCATGGAAGTCATGGCAGTAAGTAAAGCAATAACATGGCTCGAGACACAGACATTCACTAGGACATGTTTCCTTAGTGGCTCAATGAGCATGCTCAGGAGGATAGAGATGGGGTGAATCCGAAGAGAGTGGCTGCTGTCTCTGGAGCACTCTCGGCTGGCAAATATTAGTTTCATCTTCGTACCAGGACATGCGGGTGTACGATGAAATGGTAAGGCTACTGTGGAAGGCAAAAGAGCCGTGGACCAGGCTGACATTCTGAATGCTCTACGAGAAGTAAGACTTTTGCGAGAACCACTGATGACTGTGAATCTACAACCATGGTAAGACTGCGAGAACAGAAAATTAAAAGAGCTGTGGCCAAACAAGAACACTAAGCGGGAAGCCAAACAAGATTAATAAACCAACACAGAACTGGTGTCGTCAGTTGCTATACGCTGCGGGATTTACTGACAAGGGGATCCGAGCACTTGTGGACTGAATGGTTCGATGTGCAACGAGGATGATCTGTCGACTAACTAACTAACTAACTAACTAACTAACTAACTAACTAACTAACTATGACAAGAAATCACAAACAGCCAAAATATGCAGGAGTTGACTGCGAAGTTTTGTAAAAGATATGCAACAAACTGCTCAAGCTACTAAAGCACTTGAGACTACTTTCGAATATAAATTCCCTCGACATACGCGAGTATGCGCCTTAACTTAATTAACTAAACATAGACAAAGCAGGGCCTTTAACTGGATAAAAAGAAACCAAGATTTGAGTTGATTACATGTTAATTATATGTTATATATCATAGTGGTCAGATATTTTTGAAAGTTACTTTGCCAAAGAAGAAAAGCTACCCGTTCTATGCTTGCATGATAGCCTGTTGTAATTAACCTAGTACATGACAACTAATAAATCGTAAATGAACAGGCGCTTTGATCCCAGAGATCAATAGTGTGAGTACACTGAAAATATAGCTATTCGTGCAGATCATTATACACACCAGTAGGGCGTCGAGCGGATAAAATACACAATTATTTGTAAGATTATTTCAACAGATGACAGTATCCAAAAGTAGTATGTAGAACAGATAATATATCATCATCATTATCATGTACCATGACGATATGCGTGCGCGGTCATTTTTCGCCATCTCACACGATCACCAGAGTCGTAGATCAACTCTGTTTTATTTTGTGTGTGTATGTGTGTGTGTGCGCGCACACACACACACACACACACACACACACAAATGTTTAAGTTGACTTAAACACATGGCAGTATATAGATAAAAGTTGTGTGTTGAACGGTCTAAATACACATTTATTTAAAAGATGACACACACATTAAAGTATAAATAAGTTGTGTGTAGAGCGGACTATATACACTTTATTTACAAACTAACTTGTACCGGTGACAGTACATAAGTTGTGTGTACAACGGTCTATATACACATTTATTTACAAGATAGCATGTACACATTAAAGTGTACAGAAATTGTGTGTATAGAGGATTATATGCACTTCACTTATTTACAAGATAACCCGTACAGGTGGCAGTACTACAGATAGAAGACGCGCGAACAACGAACAATACACTCAATTATCTGTACTGGTTGTTCGAATGGATGAAGAAACACACAAGTTGTGACTAACAACTTGCCCTATATACATTTATTTGTTTATAGTGCTTTTACATCTTACACAAAACAGAATGTTTGTCTACAACTTAACAATAAATACAACAGCTGCTTGTCTAGCTATTAATTATCCGGGTTGTACAGCTGGTAACTGGGTAGATAACAACAGGATACGAGAGCTGTATGTGTGCGTGTGGAGTGCGTGTGGAGTGCGTGTGGAGTGCGTGCGTGCTGCATCCGCGTGTATGTGCGTGACTGGTGCGTGTTCAGTAGATAGGTTTGCTTTTAATAAAGAAAACCTAAACAGTTTCAACAAATGATGAATCCATGTATGTATCTACATGTCCATATGGTTTATGCCGTAACTGATGTATTTGTGATGCGGAACCAGCTATTGAACCTCATGAAAATAGAATGTGGCAGTGAAATTTTATGAATGACTCTGTCAAATTGACAACAAAGTTGTGTAACATGCGGCTCTCTGCTCCTTCTATGCATCATCGTCATCACGTTGGCGTCTGGGATCAGCATGGCCGAATGGATAAGAGCAATCGCTTACTTCCGGTGTGTTGATGTCGAGTTAGCGGGTTCAACCCCTACACCGGTCTGTTGGAATAAAATGTTGACTTCTCGTCCTTGACTTGAGTACGTAAATTGCAAGTGCCTCTAAAGGCGAGGGATCAATAATAGGGAGAGCTAATCCACAAGCAAAAATCAGCCCAGTGCACCAGAAGTATATGGACTACGATTGAGTTGAAAGCGAACAACGCACACACAAATATAGGAGGTTCTTTGCTATCAGCGCTTTCATCACAGAAAGAATGAATATTTCGCCAGTTCATGCGCCCCTTTCATTACCATTCCCAGGGTGAGATTAATGTCCGTCCTACCTTCCTGTTGGCGACCCTTACTCTTTCTTCCAGGTGCTTTGCCTTCCATTTTGATTATTTCTAAGCCACCCTGTACAGTCACAGCAATTATCACAAATCATTCGGGTAACTGGTAATGTCGGTCATGATGTCAGTCTATAGACGGCCCATCATATATACTGTCAGTACAGTAAAGGACCCTTTAACACTCCTTATGGAACCATACTTTTAGACCAATCGGGACTGCATGGGCGATGTGGTCAATATTACCCGGCCATCTTCACTTCGCAATACATTACCTGATATTCATTTCAGATTGGGAGGATCTGCAGCCCAGGTAAGTTTCAAATCAACACTCGATGTAGATTCGAACGAATATGTGTGTGTGTGTGTGTATATATATATATATATATATATATATATATATATATATATATATATATATATATATATATATATATATATATATATATATAAAACAGAGTGTATGTTTGTTTGTGGGTTTGTGGGTCTTGGATGCATTCGATAACGGTACATCCGATTGAGATGAAATTTTCTACACGTCTTCCTTTCATTCCTGTGCAACCGACTATAATAATTTCTTAATGTAAATTCTTCTACTTATTTAATAACATTTACTTTTCCATTTTCATTATATAATGTCTATATAGCAGGGGGACTTCACTCTAGACAAGTTATTTCAAGGGGCATAACTTTTAATAACATTTCTATATACTTTATAGTCATATTGTTGGACTTACCTGCACTATTGTTAAACTCTTTGTCTATAGTTATTTTTAGGCATATGAGTTATATTAAATAATGATATAATCTTTAAGGTATTTTTAAAGTTTGCATAAAAATAATGCATTATGCATAACATTTTAACCCATCTTTTTCTGCTTACAAAACTTATCAACTGTCATGTCGGTGATTAAAACCAGTTTTCATTAAAAATAATGAATGGTGTGTGGAAGGACATTCTTTTAAGTTACTGTTCGCCAGGAGCTGGGCGAAACCACGCCGGGTCAGATAGATAGACAGATAGTCGGGAACGGAAGCTTATTTGACTACTTATATGAATGAATTAAATGACATGCTCCCTACCAGGGACTGGGTGAAGCCGGGCCGGGACAGACAGACAGACAGATAGACAGACAAACAGATAGTCGGGAACGGGAGAGCTTATATGACTACGTATATGAATAAAATGAGATGCTCCCCACCAGGGACTGGGTGAAGCCGGGTCAGACAGACAGACAGACAGATAGTCGGGAACGGGAGTGCTTATATGACTACTTATATTAATTAAATGAGATGCTCCCCACCAGGGACTGGGTGAAGCCGGGCCGGGTCAGCCAGACAGACAGACAAACAAGCAGACAGACAGACTGACAGATAGATAGATCCCCTCCAGGGCCTGGGCGAAGCCGGGCCGGGTCAGCTAGTGTGTGTGTGTATATATATATATATATATATATATATATATATATATATATATATATATATATATATATATATATATATATATGTGTGTGTGTGTGTGTGTGTGTGTGTGTATGTGTGTGCGCGCTCGCAGGAAGCCGCATTCAATGTACAGGATGTAGAAACGTGTGTGAACTGCTATATTAAGAGCTTCATTATGGACAGCAAGTATGTGAAGATGTGGATCAAAGATACTATGCGCGTTCACCGTTGGCGGGTGGTGGAGTGAATAGAGGTTAGCAGCTAGTATTTTGAAGAATAAAACGGCCGTGGACAACGACAGGCAATGGTCATTAGGAGGAGGTCACTTAGCGAGTAGGACAAATGTGTCTATAAAATACCCTAAATTCTGCGACATGACCATCGCCGGTTAACAATCAATCAATCATGTGCCATGCCGGAAAGCGTGGGCGGTCATGACTCGCCATTTCACTCGATCACCAGTGTCGTGGATCAGCTCAGTGTTCCTGTCTCTTCCATGCCATGTGGCCAAGCCATCCAGGTATTTTCCTCTCGATCTTCCTCTTGGTCTGTTCCCCTTGATCTTGCCAGTTGTCCCTAAGTTCTCCAATCCATTTCTTCTCATAACATGTCCAAAAAATCTTGACTGTCTACGTCTAATTTCTCTAATCAGTTTACGATGTTCATTTGTCTCCTGTAGTACTTGGTCATTGGTTTTTCTGTCTGTCCATGGTATTCTTTGCATTTTCCTCAGAAACCACATTTCTGCAGCCATCAGATGCTTTTCAGCTTGACTGCTCATTGTCCAAGTTTCACATCCATACAAAAGAACAGGCTCTATGTATCCCCTCAACACTCTTTTTCTCGTTTCAATTGACATCTTCTTATTGGTCAGAATGTTTTTCATCTTGCTAAAGGCTACTTTCGCCATGGCGATTCTTGTTCTAATCTCTTCAAGGCATCTCCCATCAGATGTTATAACTGTTCCAAGATAATTGTACCGATTCACTTGTTGAAGAATATTTCCATTTACTTGTATATTACATTGTGGCACTTCTTCCTTCCTACTGACGACCATAACCTGTGTCTTTTTACAATTTAATTCTAACCCCAGTTGCTCACTGTGTACAACAACCGCATCTACTAATTGTTGCAGGTCCTGCTCATTGTCTGCAATTAATACTGTATCATCTGCATATCTAATGTTATTGATGTTTCGTCCTCCAATGCTGATTCCATTTATATCCTCTACATTTCTGAAAATATTTTTTACTGTACAGGGAAAAAAGATCTGGAGACATCACACATCCCTGCCTAACACCTCTCTTAATTGGCTGATACTGTCCCACTTCATTATCAATCCTTATTGCAGCTTCTTGTTTCCAATATATGTTTTTTATAAGTCTAATGTCTTTCCCATCAATTTGTAGATCTGCAAGCATATCCACCATGCTGACATGTCTAACGCTATCAAAAGCCTTTGTATAGTCAATAAAGCAAAGATGTATATCCTTGTTTACTTCTATAGCATGTTCAATAACTGTTCGCAGCATATACACAGCATATACTGTACCCTTTCCTTCTACAAACCCGCATTGTTCTTCCCCTATTTCAGGTTGTATCTTCTTCCTCATTCTTTGCATGATAATTCTTAGCAAAATCTTTGTGATGTGACTCATTATACTAATTGTTCTATGTTGATCGCATTCCAAGGTTCCTGATTTCTTTGGGATTGCAATAAATATAGAGTTACATAATTCAGGAGGTATATCTCCAGTATCATATAATGTGTTCAGCAGTCTGGTGACTTGATCTAGTCCAAATTCTTCTAAAGCTTTAATCATTTCTGTTGTGATGTTATCTGCACCGGGGGCCTTGCCAGCTTTCATATGCTTAAGATCATTTCGAACCTCGATCTCCAAAATTCGCGATCCTTCATTATTAAATCTAATATCATACTGTTCGTCTCTGTTATCATCATAAAGGTGTTTCACATAATCTGTCCATACCTGTAGAATCTGGTCTTTTTCTATTATGATTTTGCCATCTTCAGTTTTTAGACACCCGGTTGATGTACTTGTTCTTTTATTAGTAAGTTCCTGAATTCTTTTGTGCACTAATTTGGTATTTTGCCTGTTGTGTTGGCTTTCAATTTCTAAGCACTTTTCCTCAAGACATGCTTCTTTTGCCTCCTTACATAATATTCTGACTTGTCTGTGAATTTCTTCATATTTGACAGAATTATTTTTGCTGAGTCTTCTTGTTTCCATGAGGTGTAAAATTCCTTCAGTCATCCATTTCTTACGACCCACCTTCTTTAATTTTGGAATAGTTGTTTCTGCAGCCACATTGATTGAATTCTTCAACGTTTCCCATTGATCATCCACATCCTGGAATAGGATCTCTAGATCAGACACAATTTCAAATCTGTTCTGTACTTCTATGTTGAATTTGTTTTGTATTTCCTTGTCATTACTCAATGTACACAAATCATATTTAGTGTTTCCTGTTATATACTTGACTTTCTTCAACTTTATCCTCAATGTTCCTGTGAGTAATCTGTGGTCACTATAACAATCAGCACTGGGAACTGTTTTTGCTATTGTTAATGCGTTTCTAAATCTTCTGCTAATCAGAATGTAGTCAATCTGATTTCTAATCCTGGTATTAGGACTCCTCCATGTCCATAATCTTCTAGGGTGTTGTTTGAACCAGGTGTTTCCTACAATCATTTCCTGTTCTTTTGCCCACTCTACGAGTCTGTATCCTCTTTCATTTCTCTCTCCTAAACCATAGTTTCCTACTGTGTATCTATCTCCTTGATTTCCTACTTTTGCATTGAAGTCCCCTATTATGATGTTTATTTCTGAATTTTGACATTTCTTTAAGGCAGACTCAATGTCATTATAAAATTCTTCTACACTATCTTCTCTGGATTCTCCTGTTGGGGCATATACTTGAATAATATTTATGCTAAAAGGTCTGCCACTTAATTTAACTAGTAGAACTCTGTCCGACACGGCCCAATATCCTTGAATAGATTTTGATGTTTTCCGGTCCAGAATAATTGCCACTCCCCTATGACGATCTTCACCTCCAGAATAAATAATCTTGAAATCTTCTTCTATCTTGATGCCTGCTCCTGTCCATCTCGTTTCGCACATACCTAAAATATAAATTTTTTCCCTTTCAATTTCTTGTTTTATGTTTTCTAATTTTCCGTCGTTGTTTAACGTCCTAACGTTCCAAGTTGCTAATTTTAACGTCTCTGTCCTTGTCTTGCGATGATCGGTCTTTAAGCGAATCATGATATACTAGGCACTTTTAAAGAGGTAGTTTGCCGTTGCTTTCCTCTATGGCAGTGACCTTACTGGTCGGAGACCGCAGCCATTGACTCAATACGAGTTCCTTTGCCTGCCGTCGTGTAAATCGAGGCCATGACCCACAAATATCTGTCGGCTGCCCTCAAAATTACATCCACCACCTGCCTTCCGTGGCTTCTTTTGAAAACTTCCAATAAAAGGAACACAATATAACATCACATAATCCACAGGGAAACACTATTCACAGGGAATCCAAAGGAAATCACACGAAATCCAATGAAAAACACTAAATAGCGTCCCTCCGAAAAGTAACGCCTCATCTTGTCGCCATTGTACCGGAAGTACGGTTAACAGGTGTCATAAATAACCTCTGTCCCTGCTGCCTTGCAATATTTTGTCTTTTTTAGACAACGGCTATTGGATTTACACCAAACACAAACCGGCAGAAGGCAAGGGGGAACCACCTTTGTATTTGTCCTTATGTTTATCCCTTGTAAACCATGCTCGCGACACATTGCATTTAGTTTAACGGCGTTAATGGGAGTTCCAACGGAATCAAGTCGTCCGGTTTGTGAGCATCATGTGCTTTACAGGTGATACTCGATGGTATTCATGAATATTGAAAGTTCCGCGAATAATACAGAACATATATTGGCAGCAAACCAACAGCTACAAGAATTAACAGTCAGGAACAGTTTGTGAATACAGAATGGTGTCAAACAAGGATGTGTCATCATCATGATGTGACCGGCCAACTGACGTGGGTGCTCACAAACCACGGGAAAGACACAATATTCCATGTGGCAACAACAATATTCTAAAACAGTGGTTCTCAACCGGTGGGGAATCCCCCCCCTCCCCGCTACAGGGGGAATGTTAGGGTTTCCATGGGGGGGGGGGGGGAGAGAGAGAGAGAGAGAGAGAGAGAATTAAGATTATTTCAAGATCGCATTAATACAAGGACCGATAACTTGATACTGTTTTTCCCTTCATACTTTATGGTTCTGTACGTTTAACCCATCTGAAATTCATTTTATAACGTAAGTACATCCGCAAATCACGTTTTATGTAGACGTCTAGACTTGTTTTAGCATGTGCTATTAAATTTAGCTTCCATTATTACGTATATTGTGTAGGGCCGGGGGGGGGGGGAGGGATTTTAGGGTGGAAATACGAAAGGGGGGGGGGATGACGTTCTGAAAATATGGTGAAAGGGGGCACGGGCCAAAAAAAGGTTGAGAACCACTGTTCTAATAGGTAGGAAAACACGAATACCATTGGTTGTTAAAAATTAAAGGACAGGGCATTATTAATAGAACAAAATAATAAAAATAGTAAATGGACAGAATATACAGAAGAACTGTGTGATAATACAAGGTCGGATATACATAATCAAACCTTGTGTAGTGCCAACAATACTTGCTGAAGAAGTTGATGATGTATTAAATAACACACAGAAGGGAAGGCACCCGGACCAGACAATATTACGTCGGAGGAAATTGAGGCCTGGGGAAATTTTAAAATGGAAATAATAATAAAATGTCAATATGACATCTATTATAACGGTTTCATTTTTTATTATTCACAGGTCTCTGCTATCAATGTCTCTTCTTCGTTGACATAATGAGAAGAAGGGGGTTAGAGAAAATAAGGGTTGTCGAGAATTAAGAAATAGAGAGAGGAAATAAAGAGAGAGAATAACACAAAATGAGAGATAAAAATAGAGAATAATAGGCAGATAATATGATAGAAATAATGATATTAGAGAGAGAGAGAAGAGAGAGAGAGAGAGAGAGAGAGAGAGAGAGAGAGAGAGAGAGAGAGAGAGAGAGAAGAGAGAGAGAGAGAGAGAGAGAGAGAGAGAGAGAGAGAATCTCTGTTTAACTTAATTAAGATTCATACATTTGTTTATTTAGGATTCAATTATGATTGAATTCAGTTTTAAATCTGTGGGCGCTAAATAATGCTGCGGATAACAAAAATCAAATAAAGAGAAAACTATGGCTACAGCACCCATATTTGTATAGACCGATCGGCACTCTGTGGGTAATTGGTCAATATCACACCAGCCGCCTTTATTTCCCAAGTCATTTCTTGGTATCAATTTTAGGCTGGGTCGACCTAAGAGCCCAGGTCAATTTTTAAAGTCCGCTGAAGTGCGGATTCGAACCCATGAAGAATGGACTAATAGTGCTTACTGTTGTACAATATTGCCACTGACACAATTCCGTGTACAGATAACAGTGTAAGCGTCATTGCCCAAGCACACACTGTTCTAGGATGGTCTCAGCTTGGTAAAGTTTGGGGCCGACCACTTCAACAGGGGGCGTGAACTGGACCCTCTCTCAAATTGCCGTGACCATCTCTACATACGTGCCTGCCAGCCCGCGTGCGTAGGTAGGTAGGTTGGTTGGTAGATAGGTACGTATGTATGCATGTATGTATGTGTGTGTATGCATGTATGTATGAGTGAGAGAGAGAGAGAGAGCGGAGAGAGAGAGAGAGAGAGAGTGAGTGTGCGGAGAGAGAGAGAGAGTGAGCGAGGGAGAGAGAGTGAGAGAGAGAGTCAGCGAGAGAAGAGAGAGAGAGTCAGCGAGAGAGAGAGAGAGAGAGTGAGTGAGAGAGAGTGAGAGAGAGAGTGAGAGAGAGAGTGAGCGAGAGAGAGAGAGTGTGTGTGAGAGAGAGAGAGTGAGAGAGAGAGTGAGAGAGAGAGTGAGCGAGAGAGAGAGCGTGAGCGAGAGAAAGAGAGAGTGAGAGAGAGAAAGAGAGAGTGAGAGAGAGAAAGAGAGAGAGAGAAAGAGAGAGAGAGAGAGAGAGAGAGAGAGAGAGAGAGAGAGAGAGAGAGAGAGAGAGAGAGAGAGAGAGAGAGAGAGAGAGAGAGAGAGAGAGAGAGAGAGAGAGAGAGAGAGAGAATGTCCTGTGTTATGTAACATAATCGCCAACCACTGAGAGTTGGGTAACCGGTGCTCAGATTTGTTATCACACACCTGTAGGACAGTACTTGAACACTAACTACTATTTCACACGCGTGTTGAGATTTCGCATGTTTCAAACGCAGAATATTGTTTTTAACTCTCATTACTGCCTAAAGTACTTTGCGGTGTAGGACACGGTTGGTTTGAGCCTGGGGAATTAAAATCGGCTGGCTAGTGCAGTCATCACGAAATGTGCTTGTAAAGGTTTTCTTTTTGCTCCGACATTAAAACATCCAGCATCTTACCGAGGATTCGAACCTGGGTATCCCAAATAGGGGAACGGCGTTCTAGCTACTCAGCCAGACGTTTCTCTATAAACAGAATTACTTCACACATAAAGACAATCCTCATCCAATCTAACAAGCTTATAGAATAAGGCTACAAGAACAATGTTTGAGAGACAAACATGTTTAAAGTATTTCTTGACAACTTGGCATAAAGTACACTCTAACTGCGCCATTGTTGTTCACATCTATCAATACGATATACGCAAATGAGTAATTGCTTTTCCGAAGTAAACATTATTTCCTTGATCTTTAATGTACCTGCAACTGCAATGGTGTCAATACAGAAGTGCATATGTCCACACGCTTATACACAAGTATGCCTGTGTGTAGTATGTACGCAGCTATATCACTGTGTGCACGTGTGTGTAGGTGCGTGTAAACTGCTTTCGCCAATCAAAGCCACCAGGTGGTTAAGAATACGAAAACAGATGTCACTGATTGGAAACTTTTCCTACACCCTTACTTACTCTCTCTCTCTCTCTCTCTCTCTCTCTCTCTCTCTCTCTCTCTCTCTCTCTCTCTCTCTCCTCTCTCTCTCTCTCTCTGTCTCTCTCTCTCGCTCTTTCTCTCTGTGTATTTGTGTGTGTGCGTGAGCGAATATGTGCGTGCGCGTCCTGTCTCCTGATTTGTTGTGTTACACAGTGAGGCTATAATGAGGTCTACAAGAAGAACACGCCAAAGTTTACCCGTAAAGGTCTTAATATAAAAAATTATTCTTTTGCTGATGGCACTTTCTCGTTGATACGGCGGTTGTAGAAAGTAAGAAAGGAGCATCGGCTTGGACAGTAAAAAGATGGGACCAGGCACATATGTTTTGTAAATCAATCGGCATTCAAGTCACGATGTGGTCAATATTAAGGCAGGCCACTTTAATTTGCCAAGATATTTCAGGGCACCCAATTTAAGCTGGGTCAGCCTGTTAGCCCGGGACCATGCTTAACAACTGACTTCGTTGTGGATTGAAACCCAAGCCCACCCGATCGGCAGACAAGAGTCTGGTCACTACACTACCGCGGCTCCAGATGTGACAACACCAGGTCATATTCTCCAGTCTACAGTGGATAGGCGTGATAGTGACCGTACCCCCCATTGAGTGCACATTGGTCTATAAACATACTCCGCTAGCACCATATATCCTAAGAGAGCCGCGGGAGTGTAGTGGCTATACGCTCGCTTGCCAGCCCGGTGATGACAGGTTCGAATCCGTATTAAGGCCAATTTTTTTTAATTAACTTGGGCTGCCAGGTTTACAACGGGTACCAGAAAATGTTTTCGGAAGTATATGCGGCCGGTGTGGCACTGACCATATCACCCACCGAGCGCCGAAAGGTCTATAAAGATATGGATCTGGTACCGTGTGCCCAGTCATTAACTCCTATGGACTACATACCCTTTCACATTAATTTCTGTGGCTGATTTGGTCACAGGATTAATAATTTAAGGCTGGCATGGGCCCTAATTATAACTTCTCTAATGAGGTTGAACTGGGTAGGGGTCACGGAAAAATGGCTGGCCATATGCTCAATGCGGATAGCGTGTGGAAACGAATTCTTTGCTTGACTCCACTGTACCACATACCCAATACGCATGAAGACATTGGAAAAGGTATTTAACTTTCACAATTCAAAAATGCAAGCACATGCAGTAGATGGAAGATGAAGATGTATCACAGAAATACAAAAACAGAATTGGACAAGCAAACGCTGCACTTTATAAAATAAATGACATTTTTACACAATGCGTCCCCGTAAGCAAACACTGCACTTGATAAAATAAAGGATATTTTTATACAATTAGGTCCCAGTAATCAAACATTTAAACCTCCCCCGATGTGTCTCCACCTTGCCGTGGTGGGGGAGCTTGCGTGTCCCATCGACCCCATGTGCTTGCCGATGGGTGAAAAACTACATATCGGACAGCATATGGGATAGGGACCAGACTAAGAGAGACACAACCTGCTGCTCTGCAGGTGAGACTGAGGATAGCAGTCCAAAATTTAAATCAGGCGCACGAAGGCAGAAGTTCTTGGTCCGGACAAAACACTAAAGGCTCCCTGTCGAAGGCTGTGGCTGAACGCCTCTAAGCCATAAACCCTCGGACCTGAGAGCCGGGCTGAAAGCCACCTCTCGAAAAATAAAGGAGTGATACTGAGCAAGCTACATGCTCAGGTCTGATAGAAGTTCGAAGGCTCTCAGCTGGGGGATATGAGAGATTCCCGGATGAGAGGCCAGGCCGTTTCTCGTTCACCGCTGCACGAAGGTAAGGTGCTGATCCGGCAGCACAAGTAGCCTCCTCGTGAGCGAGTACAAAAAGTCAAAAAGTGCCCCAGTCGAAGAAAGTGGCTGCGAAAACTGTATCTAACTCATAGAGAGTGTAGACAAAAGTGGAAGAACGTCTCAATGCCGCAAAATGGAACGCACGGCGAGCGAACCTATTGCGTGGTCCGAAGTCAAAAGCGTGGGTGTCGCTTGCAGTCTGACCGTCCCTGGTGTGTGCTTGAGCGATCAGTGGCAAACGAGTTGCCCAACACATGGAAGTGAGGAACTAAAGCAGCAATGAGCAGGACGTGGCAACTCCTAGGGTGAGCCCAGTCACAGAGCAATATGTGCCGGCTCTGCAATTATGGAAGCCTCCTTGGATAGCGAGAGAATGCTCATGGTCTGCCCCTGCCTTCCCTTGAGGGCCGACCACGATGTCGTTCGTCGTTCTATCTTGACCAGCTGAGATGTTAGCGACATCACAAAAGTCCAACGTGCCTCGAAACCAGAGGATGGCTACCCTCATTAAAAAATGCCCGCTGGAAGTCGGAAGTGTCGTCCTACGGGTGGCAAACTAAAAATTGACACTACGCAATTACGTCCGAGTGAAATGTCTCGTCCGAATGTCCCTCGTGCTAGGAACAGCTCTGACTACCTAGTTTCCGAATGCCGCTCTTGTTCGGAACAGCTCTGACTGGGTAGTTTTCCGAATGTCTGTTGAGCCTGGAAAAGCTCTGATGGGCGCAACGACAAGCACATGTCCGAAAACTCGCTGAGTGGATGCCGTCTGCAAACCTGTCTGGTTTGTGCGGGAATGACACGGGGAAACGAAATGACCAATATATTGAAGTGAGGATCTAAAGCAGCCATGAGCAGGACGTGACGATCTCCCTCGGTGAGCCCAGATCCAGGGCGTTATGTGTCGGTCCTGCAACTATGGAAGCAACCTTGGATGGCGGAAAATGCTATGGACTGTCCCTGCCTTCCTTTGAGGGATGACCGTTGTCTTCGACCGTTCCACCTTGGCCAGCATGGTTGCAGATGGCGCCATATAAGTGAGAGTCTCCCAGGAATGCTACCTGGTCAAAAATGCACGCTAAAGTAGATGTGTTGGCCTGCGGGTTTCGGCCCAAGGGCGCATAACAGACACACCGCAATCACATCTGAAAAAAACACTCCGGATGAACGAAAAGAAGAAGAAGAAACATTTAAACAAGAATTCTTGCGTGTTACATAGCAGCAACATATTCGTTTCAATCCTCGGTAATTAGTTAACAGACAATACACAAACAAAACATAAATACAGTGAATCCACAGAAATGTGGTGTTCAAATAGAAACGCGAAGGCGGATACTTTGTCCGGTTGTGCAGCTATTGTGGAGGGTGTAAAAGCACTGTTAAATAGCTCGGTGAAACTGCTGATTTCAACTCAACGGCTTTGTTCACCGTGTATTGATGGACACTTGTATAAGTAAAGAAGAGTAGCATATGTCACAATACCTATTAGACGATATACGCATTGAAAGTGGCCACACTGGGATTCGAATCTGCCTCTTCCCAAATGACGACAGCGCCTCGCTGGGAAAAAAACGTGCACTTCGACGCACAGCAATTTTGGTCTCGGTATGACCACTTCTTATCACAAACGTCAGAAACGAGACAGTCATCGTTTTTTTTTTTTTTTGGCCACGTTATCAGAAGACAAAAACTGGAACATGTTGTGATAAGTTGAAAGATTTGCAGAAAGAGACATAGAGGAAGACAGAGTGAGAATATTCTTAACAGTCTTGTGTCATGGTACGTAGGGGAGTCAACACACGAAATGATCCATGCCACCGGAGATCGCAATTTGTGGAGAGACATGATCATCCACGCCAGCCGACAGGGCACTGGAAGATGCTGATGATATGACCACTATATCTTTACACTTGTTATATTGTCTATTATAGTCTCTATTCTCAACATCTTTCCTCTAATTCTAAGAGTGCGCATCGATATCTGAGATTGTGTTCCTCATGGCTAATTCAGTGACCTCAAAGGTTCACCAACAATTATATATGTGTATTTCTGATGAAGACGTAACATCATGTTAGTGCCATGCAGTCTATCATCTTCATTCTAGCGCTTCCCTTTTCCCTTTCTTGCCACCACATTTTTCTGACTATAGCTTCCCATAATGTGTCGAAACATTGTGGATTAACAATTTATGTTACAAATTACAATTCTCGTGAATTGGTTACTATCGACCCTCGCTGATGTGCATTTCTTGCAATTGAGCTGACTTGAGATAAGTCAAGAACCGATATCACCGCACTCGGGACATTCCCATACGTGCTCACTCCTCGTATTCAACAGCCATAGAAGAGTCCCAATACTAATTATACCAGTTGCAATCTGATTATGCGTTCGTCTGGCCTATCCTCGGAGTACTGTGTGTCGGCCAGATCTTCTGGTCACTCCCAGCCGAACCATTCTCTCCATGCCGTGGTGATATATTTGTTCCTCCACACTACACACACGATCTCAATGGGCCATATCCATGTCTACATTATCTTGTGCCAATACCCCACACAACAGCGCAGACCCAGCCAAGCTGTCCGGCTACTCGTTTCCCACCATACCAGCATGTCCTGGGGAAAAGATCCAAAAGATGCTCCCTATCTTTGATTTTTGTTGTTGTTGTTGTTGTTGTTGTTGTTGTTGTTGTTGTTGTTGTTGTTGTTGTTGTTGTTGTTGTTGTTGTTGTTGTTAAAGCATGTCAGTATGCATGAAGCATGACTGCCTACACCCTTCTTAGTATGTTGTGCTCTGTGAACCCGTTACAATAAAGATGTGTGTGGAGTATGTCGTCCAGCGCTGGGATTTTCATTGTATGAACTATCGGCGGAGACTGGAGAACTTACCCAGGAATCTGTGTGCAATGACAGTGTATAAACCACACCATGTATCACAAATACCATTATTTATGGATTCTCTTGCCATCCTGTTTATGAAACTATCACACTGTATACATTAGTAAATCGCTGATCATGTATAATTACCCATTTCTAGGTTCTGCTTGGCCGGTCTCTCTGGCTGTGGGGCTACAACACTTTCTCTCTGTAATCCCGTTTATCACGCAGAGTCTCGTAGCGGAGCGAGAGCTGAGGCGGTTCGACCCCCGCTCGTGACTTGCGGGATACTGAGCCGGCCGCTCAGAAAGCAATGGCAAACTACTGAGCGTAATCTTGCCAAGAGATCAACATACAGCTGAAAGATGCTGGTGTTGACAGCTAAGTCCTGTAAAGGATATGCTTTGCTTAGATCAGCAGTGTGATATCCGCGAGACGCGGTGCACTGAGTTTCCGTGAATGACGGTCCGTGGTGCCGTGTGTGCACCTGGATGTGTTTTAGCATTTAGCGGGCGCTGACAATGACTTGAGCGCCGTTGGATGATACTACGATGTCAGCTCTTGACGTGGAGGGAAAGACTGGCACCTATTCCTTCGAGCATATAGGCCTGCAAAATGCGATGGTTCTAGAACTTCACACACTCACACCAGGTTCCTGCTACGGGATTTCTATAGTATTTGTATTCTGTGCTGTTGTATTCTTTACAGTAAGGGATTTCAAAGAGTACCTGTATTATGTGCTGTTTTCTCTATACAGTAAGAGTTTTCAAAGAGTACCTGTTTTCTGTGCTGTTTTATTCTATATAGTAAGGGTTTTCAAAGAGTGCCTGTATTCTGTGCTGTTTACTCTATACTGTAAGGGTTTTCAAAAAGTACCTGTTTTCTGTGCTGTTTCACTCTATATAGTAAGGTTTTTCAAAGAGTACTTGTATTCTGTGCTGTTTTATTCTATACAGTAAGGGTTTTCAAAGAGTACCTGTATTCTGTCTGTTTTATTCTATACAATCAGGGTTTTCAAAGAGTACCTGTATTCTGTGCTGTTGTATTCTATGCAGTAAGGGTTTTCAAAGAGTACCTGTATTCTGTGCTGTTTTATTCTATATAGTAAGGGTTTTCAAAGAGTACCTGTTTTCTGTGCTGTTTTATTCTATACAGTAAGGGTTTTCAAAGAGTACCTGTATTCTGTGCTGTTGTATTCTATGCAGTAAGGGTTTTCAAAGAGGAACTGTATTCTGTGCTGTTTTATTCTATATAGTAAGGGATTTCAAAGAGTACCTGTTTTCTGAGCTGTATTACTCTATATAGTAAGGGTTTTCAAAGAGTACCTGTATTCTGTGCTGTTTTATTCTATACAGTAAGGGTTTTCAAAGAGTACCTGCATTCTGTGCTGCTTTATTCTATACAGTAAGGGTTTCAAAGAGTACCTGTATTCTGTGCTGTTTTATTCTTTATAGTAAGGGTTTTCAAAGAGTACCTGTTTTCTGTGCTGTTTTATTCTATACAGTAAGGGTTTTCAAAGAGTACCTATATTATGTGCTGTTTTATTCTATACAGTAAGGGTTTTCAAAGAGTACCTGTATTCTGTGCTGTTTTATTCTATACAGTAAGGGTTTTCAAAGAGTACCTGTTTTATTGATTAAGCAAAAAGAAATTAATTGCACCGTAGCGAAGAGGTTACGGGCGCAGTTCGTAATCCCGTATACCCGCGTTCAAAACACAGCTGCGGGCGATTTGGCAGCAGACTGCCTTGAATTGGTTTTTTACGATTTGGTATGGGTGCCGGTCGTTCAGAAAGCAATTGCAAACTACTGACGTAAACTTGCCAAGAGTTCACAACAGCAAAGAATACTGATGCTGTCTGCGACATCCTGTACAGGATCTGCAACTAACTTTTTTAACTTTACTAGGCGTCGCATCAACCCCAGCATTTCTGGCTGTTTGTGATTTGCTAGGTACTTTTACGGTTAGTAGTCGTGCTTAAACTTCCTGTGCGCTGACGACGAGGTAATGGGTTCACTAATCAGTTGAATAAACATTGACTTCTCGTTCAGAAAGCAATGGCAAAACTAAGCATTCTGCTTCCACATCGCCTGCGGCTGAATTCGAAGCCAGTATGTCGGAACTGAAAATGCGTCCACTACCCTAAAGTCACAGACACCGTTGATGTATTTCTTTCTATACTCACCTAATTTGTTTTTTAAATTTAACTTGTATAAAACGATGACATATTTTACAAGCTTTCAAAGATCTATGGAAGTGGCTGCAATAGATCTTCATGCACGAGACGGTAGGTTGAGGTGCCGTGGTAGTCTAGTGGATAGAGCATCTTAAGCCACAGTTTTCCCCTGGATTCAACAAACAGCCGTCGCAGAAGTGTTTATTCCGCTAACTTGCCCCTGCTAGTCTTGTAGTGAGGATTTCAAAAGACGGCAATAAAGGGAACATGTCAATCATTCTCCTGATGCTTTCACTTTGTATATAACACGTGTGCGGAAAAGTCTGGTGTGGGATCAGCTTTACCTTATAAGCTTATCTTGTACTTATAAAACAGTGTTTCTTTAAAGGCTATGCAATGTAATGTAAACATAAACAGACACACTGGCAGACACGCATATGGCTGTCTGTATACCCCGATTCATCCACCCGTGTATTGAAAGCCACGACCCATCCATCTGTCGAGTTACCTATCTACCCACCCACCTACTTACCTAACCATCTACCTACGTATTTACCTAATCACCTACCTACCTGCCTACCTGCCCACCCATCCGTACGTCTGTCTGACTTTTTTTCGCATATCCTTTACAGGACATCGCTGTCAGCACCAGCATTTTACCGCTGTTGTTGAATTCTTGGCAAGATTACGCTCAGTAGTTTGCCACTGCTTTCTGAGCGGCCGGCTCACTTATTCCGTAAGTCACCAACGCGGCGAGAAGGGCTACCAATTCTCGCGCGCTGTATTACCCTACGTAGATAAACGGGATTACAGAGAAAGTCGTTGAACCCCTAGGCCAGGGAGACCGGCGTCTGTCTGACTGTCTAATAATAATGATCTCAAAGGACAAATAGTAAAATAAGCATTCCCCTAACTGCGTTACTTTACACTTATCTTAGCTACGTATAATTTCCATGTCAAAAAATTAGTTTTAGTTGCGTTTAATGCATATTATTTATGTTGTTGTCGTTGTTGTCTAAGATTAGCTTCATACGTGATATAAGAATGAATTAATGTATGAGAGCAGAGAGATCTGAAAGGCAGAATGTTAGACGGCTCAGGGTGCCCAATTCTTAACCCTCTGAATATTAGTTCGTTCTATTTCATCTGTTGTATAAATACTTCCCTATCCACGAGAAGTATACAACAAATCTGCTGGCTGAATACTGAGTCAGATTATATTTCCTTCTTAAAGCTCTATTAAAGCTACTCAAGCTGCAGAAGTTAAAGATGAGGAAGCAGCCGAAAGAGTGATGCATTGAAGCGAAATGATGTCGACGACAAAGTAATGGTGAAACTAACCGATAGAGTCATGTTTTCCGTGGCCCACAAAGTTACGATATGTCTTTCCGTTTCAGCACGCACAGAATCGGAAGTATCCGTGAAATCAATAAACAGCAGACAGTGCTTTAATGGAATTTATTTCGTGAGTGAGAAGTCACTACCTCCTTACATGTTTTTATATAATCATTATCAATAACATTGTTGTGGCGACCAGCAATACTAGAAACTGATAAATGAATCATACATTTTTGTAGGTTAGCATGGCCGAATGGATAAGAACGCGTGTTCTTAAACATCTGGTGTGCTGATGCCGGGGTAAGGGGTTCAACCCCTATACCGGACAGTTGGACCAAAATGTTGACCTATCCTTGACTTGGGTACGTAAATTACAAGTACCTCTGAAGTCGAAGTGGCTTCAGCTGATGGAGAGAGACATTGTTAATAAGGAAAGCTAACCCACACGTATAAGTTAGTCCAGTACTACTAGAAGTAGTATGTGTGGACTACGCTTGAGTTCAAAGCGAGGGGCCAAACAAATCATAAATTTCGCTTACATTACTACTTCTGAGGGGTGATTTATATGGATGATTTATAAAGGACAAGCGACTATGCTTAGGCTAAGTTTGCATTATATTTTATAAAGGGCGGATCCGCTAATAGCAGAAGCCACGTTTTAGGAATGGTTTATAAAGCGCCTCAATTATACTAATGCCACGTTTTAGGGGTGATTTATAAAGCTCCTCCACTATGCTGATGCCACATTTTAGGGATGATTTATTAAGCGACTTCAATTATGCTAATGCGAAGATTTAGGGATGATTTACAACGCCCCTCCACTAAGCTGATGCCACGTTTTATAGATGACTAGCTGACCCTGCCCGGCTTCGCCCAGACCCTGGTGGGGAGCATCTCATTTAATTCATATAAGTAGTCATATAAGTTCCCGTTCCCGTTACCGACTATCTGTCTGTCTGTCTGTCTGTCTGTCTGTCTGACCCGGCCCGACATCGCCCAGCTCCTGGTGTGAAGCATCTCATTTAATTTATATAAGTAGTCATATAAGTTCTCGTTCCCGATGTTATCGCGGACCTCAGAGAGAAGTGTCTATGTAGAAGACCATTTCCTGGACGTACGTATTTTGGGAGGGGGAGGAGGGAGGAGGGAGGAGGAGGAAGAAGAAAAAAAAAATACGACAGTTGGCATCTCTGGAATGAAAGGAAGGCGTGTAGAAAATTTCATCTCAATCGGATGGGCCGTTCGCGAGCGTATAAAGGACATACGGACAGAGATACGCACATCCTTTTTTATATATAAGATTTATAACGTGGCTTCACTATGCGGACGCCACGTATTTTACACGGTTTAAAAGGTCCAGAATTTGTGGGCATGTTATGAGAAAACGTAACTTTGAAAATTTCATGACAACTGGAAAACTTGTTAGGAAAAGGGGAGTGCACAGAGGTACATTTCCAGGCGGCTTGACCACATGGCATAATCGGGACAAGAACATAGACTGGATCCGAACCTGACGATTATGTGAGATGGCGAACCATGGATACCACGCTTATCGGAAAGGCACATGATGATAATGATGATGATGATGGTGATGATGATGATGATGATGATGATGATGATGATGATGATGATGATGATGATGATGATGATGATGATGATGATGCATGGCTGGTGGCAACAGGCGTGATGTCCGGGTGCTTAACATTTAACATTTGGTTGCAAACTAATCATTACTGTATGTGCGTTTTCGTTTCTTTATATTCAGTTTTCAAGGACATTATCTCAATAATATAATCTGACCCGCATAGCTTCATTCTGTATGCGCTCTAATTTCACCAGCTGACTATTTGAGACAGTGAGCAGTCCTAGTCCATAATCAATCACTGAGAGGATACAGTGCTGGTATAGTGTGAAAAGCATTCTCTGCTCTGTGTCCATTGCAGCCATAGTTTTAAGTGCATTGAGTCCCTTTTGAGATCTTTTCACAACCGTCTCCACATGGTCCTTGAAGGAAAGACTCCTGTCAAATGTGATTCCCAGATACTTCAGTTTGTTATCTCTGTTGGCGCTTCTACCATCTATCGTGAGGCTTGGGACATCATCTCTCACAACCCTGTTGTCCAGACAGCACCACAAAACAGCCGCCTTTTCCGGGTGGATGACAGCACTAATTGCACACCAATCAATCACTGTGTCTACTGTCGCCTGCAACTCCTGGGCTGTTTGCTCCCTATCTCTCACCTGCCTATATGCAAGAACATCATCTGCAAATGTTAGTATTCTTCCAACCCCTGGTGCTTCTAGGTTTGCAATCTTGCTCGTGTGCACGTTACAGAGAACCGGTGAGATTGCAGATGCCTGTGGCAGTGCCGGGGTTAAAATATGTGACTTTGAGGTCCATGCACCCAGACGGAGAGCGACCCGACGAGAATACAGGACGGCTGCTATCCAATTCACCAACCAGGGATTGACCCCCTTCTCCATCAGTACGGTCATCAAAATATCATAGCGAACTCTATTGTACGCATCCTCAAAATCAATCGTTTCCTGTCTACTCTGGAACCCCTCATAAACGTCAAAGGCAAAAGTGGCTGCATTTGACCAGGTATCTTTCCTGGCCTGAGCTCCCCAGGCCTCTTAGAAGAAGCTTCCCCCTTTCCAAAAACTCTTGCAGCTTGACGGCGACTATCTTCTCTAAAACCTTCCCAAATGTATTTTGAATGGTGATGATCCTAAAGCCGCTAAGCTTTGAATGATCCTTGAATGGTCTCTCAAAATACCTAGTTTACGCCAGAGGAAAAGTAACATCAATATATCTGAAACGAGACAAGCTGCAGAAGCTGCCTGTCGGATCAGCAAAGCAATGCTCTAATTGCCAGCCTGTCGGAGCTTCGATCCTAGACCAGTTGCCCACCAATGCTAAGGGCCTGGTCTGTTCTGTTATTGCATTTAGTCTTTAGGTTGCATTTCCTCGCTCCAAGATAAGGCTTGTAGCCTCCCAATTGTGCTCCTCTGCCCAAAGCCATTGGCACAATGTGGGTCGGGTTTGGTGAGCGCCGCCATATCTTCGGCGCTAACAGGAAGCAGGAAGTACCGTCCACTATATATATGACAAATATTCACACACACACACATACACGACTTATAAGTCACAATCAGTAATCACATTCTGCAGGTGCAAACACATTATTGGCAGGGTTATAGTATCCTGGCAGTTCACGGTGCTAGGAAACCTAAATACCATAAACCATAGTTGTAAATGCCTGAACCCCACGACACACATTAGAATCGAATGCTTGCTGGTCAATAACAAAAACATTTAGTCCTAGCTCAGCGCTTGGTACCGATTGTGTGGAAACTGTAGTAATTAAATGAAAGCTTAAAAACAATTCTTGAAAACCAATCCCTTCTTGAAGCTTCGTTTTAAAGACCGGTGCTAGATTACTACAGTAAGAGAGGAAAGGAATTGGTTGCCTACGGCTGACAGCTATTTCTGGCTTTGATCAATTGGCAATTTCGACTTTACAGGTTAGCGTGAGCACTTTTATTCCACTCGTGTGCCTTAGAAAGGCTCAACGAAAGTCAGCATTAATGCCACCATGCTAATGTGGTATTTAATTACCGCTGTCAACGGATTGCATTTTCAATCATAGTACAATTCAACATTTCTGTATGCACTGGTCTGTGTGTAACTATCAAATGGCATTCATCGGCTCCACACATCACTCAATCGTTTATCTATCAATACACTATGTGCGACTGTAAACGTGTATGTTGGTGTGTTTTTCTGTTAAAACAAGTTTAAAAGACAGAGATATTGAGCGAGCGAGAGAGAGAGAGAGAGAGAGAGAGAGAGAGAGAGAGAGAGAGAGAGAGAGAGAGAGAGAGAGAGAGAGAGAGAGAGAGAGAGAGAGAGAGAGAGATTAAAACAGTACACGCTTAGAATATTTAACCTAAAGTCATATCAGAATCAATAAATAGATCAGAAACACGTTGAACAGACACACATATGGTTACAATACGAAATACATTTCCAGGCACTGACAGACTAGTAGAGGACAGAAGTAAAGATCACAGAACACACGTGACTAAGCAATGTAACAATTGAAAGCTATAGTGGCCACCCTTTAATTCGAACCTTCCGCCCCCAAATGACAACAGTATCTTGCTGAATGAACCAGTCCACTTCGGCGCATGATCGACCGAAAACTCCTTGAAGGTGTCTTTATTACCAGATCTGCACAAACAATTAGCAATAAATTACAAGCATTTATTTAGCAGGCATATGTGCAGAATTGAAGGGCTTTAATTGATTTACCAATGTGATGCACATGGAGAAAATTGGACAAGTTCAAGTAAATCAAGAGGTCAGGAAGGGGCGCTGGCTTTGGTTAGGACACACACTGATTTTTTATTTATTTTTTTAAACTAGTTAACTGTATAATCAATCAGTCAACAAGACAGCAGAGAAATGGGGAAACCAAAGGCACCTGAATAAGACAATCAGAGACATGAATAATACGAGAAAGGCAGGGAAGAAGTAACATAAGGTAGCATACGATGGGCGGTGAAAGGCCAATGCTCCGCTGGGAAGGAGCATTGCATGACCACGCTTGCTTCACATTTGATCCAACAAGGGCTTCTTCCCCCAGCAGCCAAGTCTTTAAATAAGTATGACAGCTGCTTGGGCAGATCAATGTTTTGTATGCTGCCCAAAACACACAAACTGAACAATCCGGGCAGACCGATCGTATCAGCCTGTGCATGCCCCACTGAGCACATATCCGGGTTCTTAGACAGAATTTTCCAACCGCTGGTTGGTGACCGCCCATCATATTTGAAAGACACCAACCATGCGATAGCGACGTTTGAATCTATAACATTCACGTCTGATACCCAGTATCACATCTTCACCCTCGATGTGACCTCACTGTACACGTCTATCCCACATAATGATGGTCTCTCAGCTATAAAGTTCTTCCTTGACAGGCGTCCCAACCCTACTATTGCCACGGACGCTATTCTGCGCCTGGCTGAGCTGGTCCTTACTCTCAACTCATTTGAGTTTAACGGCCAGTACTTCAACCAGATCAGCGGGGTTGCAATGGGTACTAAAATGGGCCCTAGCTACGCATGCCTTTTTATGGGCCACCTCGAGTACCAGATATGGCAACTCTACAACGGTAGAATTCCTGAACTATACAGGCGATACATCGATGATGGTGTTGGTGTCACCTGTATGCCACGGGCGGATCTCGAAAGATTCATAGACTTCTTCTCCAACTTTCATCCTTCTATCAAACTCACTTCCCATATTTCCTCTACTTCTGTCAACTTCTTAGACATTACCGTTTCTATTGGGACCCATGGTCTCACCACGACGGTCTACTACAAACCGACTGACTCTCACGCCTTTCTACTCTACACCTCCTCTCACCCTCCGGCCTGCAAAGACGCTATTCCTTATTCTCAACTTCTGCGCCTTCGACGACTATGCCAAAATGATGAGGATTTTCAGCACAATGCTCAGGCAATGTTGGACTTCTTCAGGCTTCGTGGCTATCCGGATCATGTCCTATCATCAGCCTTCCGCCGGGTTCTACCCGTTAGCCGTACAGAGGCTCTCACCTCTGCACCTAGACCAAAAAACCTTCGACCGGTACTTTCTCTTACCTACCATCCGCATAATTTTTCAGTCAAGAATATCCTCTTTCGACATCTATCTATCCTTCAAGCTGACCCTACTACCAGCGCGATATTTTCAGAGAAACCACTGGTGGCCTACAGACGTGACCGTAACCTCAGAGATGTACTCGTCCACAATAGAGTACAGGGATTTCCACCTCCACCCTCACAATTAGGAACTAAGGCTTGCCTGAGATCTCGATGCAAGACCTGCCCATATGTGATCCACACTCCAGTAGTGCGATTCCCCAATGGCAATTTACGCATCACAGAAGAATTTTCCTGCACCAGTCGCAACATCATTTACGCCATAATATGCAAAAGGTGTGATATGAAGTACATTGGGGAGACGGGTCTCATGCTAGCCGACAGATTCCGCCAACATCTGAGTGACATCAACACCAACGAGAGCAAGCCTGTCTCCACCCACTTCAATAGCGTCAACCATCAAGGTGCTTCCGATGTCCAGGTCACTGGCATCCAGTCTTGCTCCTCTGGTCCGCAACATCGCAAGAATACAGAAAACCGGCTCATATTCACTATGGGGTGCCTAACACCACACGGCCTCAACACCCAACATAGTTTCATCTAATCGTAGTCATTTCCCCTCCCCACTCGGTTGCTTCCACACCCTCCTGATATCACCCTTGTCCGGCCTCCAACTTATCCTCTACCCTGTCCCCTATGCCATGTGTGGCGTGTCGTAGGCTCTTTTCCAATCTCTCTCTCTGTCTCTCTCTCAATCTCTCTCTCTCTCTCATTCTCCCTCGACAATCGTGCTTCTCTGTGCCTACTTATGCCATGGGTGGAGTGTCATAGGCTGTTTTCCAATCTATCTCTCTCAATCTCTCTCTCAATCTCTCTCTCTCTCTCTCTCTCTCTCTCTCTCTCTCTCACTTTCTCTCAACAATCGTGCTTCTCTGTGCCTACCTATGCCATGTGTAACGGGTCGTAGGCCCTTTTCCAATCTTCTCTCTCTCTTTCTCGGTCTCAATCTTTCTCTCTCTCTCTCTCTCATTCTCTCTCACCAATCGGGCTCCTCTGTGCCTACCTATGCCATGTGTGGCGTGTCGTAGGCTCTCTTCCAATCTCTCTCTCCCCCTCTCTCTCTCTCTCGTTCTCTCTCTCAATCTCTCTCTCATTCAATCTCAACGATTGTGCTTCCCTGCGCCTACCTATGCCATGTGTGGCGTGTCGCCCCTATGCCAAGTGTGGCGTGTCGTAGGCTCTTTTCCTATCTCTCTCAAGTCTCTCTCTCAATCTCTCTCTCTCATTCTCCTTCAACAATCGTGCTTCTCTGTGCCTACCTATGCCATGGGTGGAGTGTCGTAGACTTTTTTCTAATCTCTCTCTCAATCTCTCTCTATCTCTCTCTCAATCTCTCTCTCATTCTCCCTCAACAATCGTGCTTCTCTGTACCTACCTATGCCATGCGTGACGGGTCGTAGGCCCTGTTCCAATCTTCACTGTCTCTTTCTCTCTTTCTCGGTCTCAATCTCTCTCTCTCTCCCTCTCTCGTTCTCTCTCAACAATCGTGCTTCTCTGTGCCTACCTATGCCATGTGTGGCGTGTCATAGGCTCTTTTCCAATCTCTCTCTGCCCCCTCTCTCTCTCTTTCTCTCTCGCAATCTCTCTCTCATTCAATCTCAACGATCGTGCTTCTCTGCGCCTACCTATGCCATGTGGGGCGTGTCGTAAGCTCTTTTGCAATCTCTGTCTCTCTCAATCTCTCTCTCTCTCTCATTCTCTCTCAACAATCGTGCTTCTCTGTGCCTACATATAGTCATGTGTGGCGTGTTGTAGGCTCTCTTCTGATCTCTCTCTCTCTCTCGATCTCTCTCTCTCTCTCTCTCGATCTCTCTCAATCTCTCTCTCTCGCTCATTCTCTCTCAACAATAGTACTTTTCTGTGCCTACCTATGCCATGTGTTGCGTGTCGTAGGCTCTTTTCCAAACTCTCTCTCTCTCTCTCTCTCTCTCTCTCTCTCTCTTTCTCTCTCTCTCTCTCTTCCATCTTGCTTCTCGGTGTCTACCTATTCCAACTATATTGCTGGTGGTCTGATGTTACACAGCCTCAATAACACAACCACTGGGGGGGGGGGGGTTGATCCTCATGTACGTTGTATAAAAATCAACCTTGCTGGCTCTATTTCATAGGGTACAGTATGAGTGAAGCCTCGTATATGTAGACCGATCGACCCCATACACATCCGGTGGCGTGCCGTAGGCACTTCTCCAATCTCTATCTCTTTTCCTCTCTCTCTCTCTCTCTCTCTCTCTCTCTCTCTCTCTCTCTCTTCCATCTCACTCCTCTGTGCCTACATATTCCAACCATATTGCCGGTGGTCTGATTTCAACACAACCACTGGGTGATTTGATCCTCAAATACGTTGTATAACAATCAACATTACTGCCTCTATTCCATAGGGGACAGTATGAGGGAAGCCTCGTATTTGTAGACTGACCGACCCCGCATACATCAGGGGCGTGTCGTAGACACTTTGCAAATTTCTCTCTCTCTCTCTCTCTCTCTCTCTCTCTCTCTCTCTCTCTCTCTCTCTCTCTCTCTCTTCCATCTTGCTTCTCTGTGCCTACATGTCCCAACTATATTGCCGGTGGTCTGATTTTAACACAACCACTGAGTGATTTGACCCTCAAATACGTTGTATAACAATCAACCTTACTGCCCCGAATTCATAGGGAACAGTATGAGTGAAGCCTCGTATTTGTAGACCGACCGACCCCGCATACATCAGGGGCGTGTCGTAGGGACTTTTCCTTCTCTCTCTCTCTCTCTCTCTCTCTCTCTCTCTCTCTCTCTCTCTCTCTCTCTCTCTCTCTTCCATCTTTCTTCTCTGTGCCTACATATTCCAACTATATTGCCAGGGATCTGATTTTAAAACTACCACTGGATGATTTAATCCTCAAATACGTTGTATAACTATCAACCTTACTGCCCCAAATTCATAGGGAACAGTATGAGTGAAGCCTCGTATTTGTAGACCGACCGACCCCGCATACATCAGGGGCGTGTCGTAGGCACTTTTCCTCTCTCTCTCTCTCTCTCTCTCTCTCTCTCTCTCTCTCTCTCTCTCTCTCTCTCTCTCCATCAGGCTTCTCTGTACCCACATATTCCAACTATACTGCCGGTGGTCTGATTTTAACACAACCACTGGAAGATTTGATCCTCAAATTCGTGGTATAGCAATTAACCTTACTGCCTCTATTCCATAGAGTACAGTAGGAGTGAAGCCTCGCATTTGTAGACCTACCCACTCCGCATTTTGATTGCGGTATATCGCATGCAGTTTTCCCCTCTCTCTCTCTCTCTCTCTCTCTCTCTCTCTCTCTCTCTCTCTCTCTCTCTTACATCTTGCTTCTCTGTGCCTATCTACTTCACTTGTATTACCAGTGGTTGGATCTCACACAGCCCCATCAACTTGTACACTGGACGAGCGGCTCCTGAAGTGTGCTTTGTAACAATCAACCATACTGACTATTTCATAGGGGACAGTACGAGGGAAACGTCGTACGTGTAGACTGACACGCCCCACATGCCTCATGTGGTATATCACAGGCACTTTTCCTCTCTCTCTCTCTCTCTCTCTCTCTCTCTCTCTCTTTCTCTCTCTCTCTCTTTCTCTCTCTCTCTCTCCTTACATCTTGCTTCTCTGTGCCCACCCACTTCACTTGTATTACCAGTGGTTATATCTCACACAGCCCTAACAACTCAAACACTGGGCGAGAGGCTCCTGAAGTGTACTGTGCAATAATCAACCATACTGACTATTTCATAGGATACAGTACGAGGGAAACGTCGTACACGTAGACCGACGCGCCCCACACGCCTCATGTGGTATATCACAGGCATTTTTCCTCTCTCTCTCTCTCCCTTTCTCTCTCTCTCTCTCTTTCTCTCTCTCTCCCTCTCTCTCTCTCTTTCACCCTCTCGCTCTCTCCCTCTCTCTCTCTCGCTCTCCCCTCTCTCGCTCTCTCTCCTCCTCTCTCACTCCCTCTCTCTCGCTCTCTCTCTCCCTCTATCACTCCCTCTCGCGCTCTATCTCCCTCCCTTGATCTCTCTCTTGCCCTCCCCATCTCTCGCTCTCACCCTCCCTCCCTCTCTCTCTCCCTCTCTCTCTCCCTCTCTCTCCCCCCTCTCTCTCTCCCTCTCTCTCCCTCTCTCTCTTCCTCTCCCCCTCTCTCTCTCCCTTTCTCTCTCTCTCCCTCTCTCTCTCTCCCTCTCTCTCTCCCTCCCTCTCCCCCTCTCTCTTCTCCCTCTCTCTCCCTCTCTCTCCCCCTCTCTCCCCCCTTTCGCGCTCTCTCTCTCACTCTCTCTCTCCCTCTCTCTCTCCTCTTACATCTGGCTTCTCTGTGCATACCTTCTTCACGTGCATTGCCAGTGGTTGGAACTTACACAACCCCAACAACTCTAGGACTGGGCGAGGGGCTCCTGAAGCGCGTTGTATGACTAGCAACCATACTGACTATTTCGTAGGTTACAATATACCCCAGTTGGTAGGTCGCAGGCACTTTTCCTCTCTTTGTCTCTGTCTCTCTCTGTCTGTCTCTCTCTCGCTCTCCTCTCTCTCTCTCTCTCTCTCTCTCTCTCCCTCTCTCTCTCTCTTCTTGCATGTCCACATACACTAGCATTTTGTCTGTTGAAGTGTGTCTATGTAAGTACACGTGTTCCTGCACACCAGTCCACCCAGACCAACAACACAATGGGGTCGTGGTCAATTTTACACGCCTCCTACCCCGCCCCCTTCTTTCTATGTGCTCACTGTACCGTAACATCCAGCACCGTTATACTAATACACCCGAGTTTTCCGTAGACATTCACAGGTCCGTACGTGAGGTGAGTATACAGTTTTTTTCTTCTCTAGAAACAGTTTTTCTATTAAACATTTTCTTCGACTAACATTCTTTTCAATTAACATTTTGTCAATTCTCATTTTCTCTTCATTGCTTCCATTTTTCCATGCATTTGTTCCTCTCGCCCTGTCATCACCTTCTAATGTAGTCACAGGAATTCTCCTTGACTGTATGTTGTGTTTGTGAATGTGTTTGTTTGCTGATGAAGGCTAACCGCCGCAACGTTCTGTATGTGTCGTAACTCTGTTATGTAAAGCTGCACTACTTTGTGTCATTATATATTGTTTAAACTTTCACAGCTTTACCGCAGTTCCACCAAATTTTATGCTTGCTTCACATTGAGAACATTGAAACACGCGGCGCTCAGAGCAAACTTACACTCAAGAACAGATTTCTCTCTCTCTCTCTCTCTCTCTCTCTCTCTCTCTCTCTCTCTCTCTCTCTCTCTCTCTCTCTCTCTCCTTCTCTGTCTCTTGGATTATCTCCCTCTTTTTCATTTTCACACACGCACGCAAACTCACACACATATGAAAAATAAACAAACCCCGCAAACTGCCACATAAGGACAAAGGAAGGAAGGCAGGAAGGAAGGCAGGCAGGCAGGCAGGCAGGCAGGCAGGCGGGCAGGAAGGAAGGAAGGAAGAAACAAACAAAGAAACAAGCCAAGCAACAACCCAACTCACAAACATAGAACATTTACTGGAAGTAACGATTTCAAACGCTGGGAGCCGCAGGACAAACCACCCAACCCTGTCGATCCGACGATCATGTATCAAATCTTCTTCAGAGACCGTTTTTTTCTTTTACACTGACAGGCTCCCAGGTCGACCCAGTATAAAATACATACATAGAAATTTTCTTAAACGTAAAAGCAAGCGGTGTGACAATGGCCACGCGACCTATCGATTTGTCTAAACAATATATGGCCGGAACCATATACCCAACATCCCTCATTCGTGAAAACGGGTCCTTACTTTACGTGTATTTATGTTCAATTGTTAAAGGAAATGAGAAAGCATTCCAACAGCGTACATGAAAATCGATTGCTTACACGTAACAAGTATAAACATTTTACTGTTTCCATACTTATTTCACCCATAGCACCAACAAGTCTGACATATTAGGAAGGAAACGTAAACTAACAAATGCCAGCAGAAAGCTACACGGAAATAACAGATTAAGGTGCTATACAAAGCTGCCTTCGGAGACGCATCAAACAAAGTGTAATCGACGCTGGAACTAATCACAAAGGAACATAAAATTAGCACTGAGTAAATGAAGAAATGTTGAATCTCATTTGCAGATTGCTAGGATTTTGAAATTTCTATCCTGAACGATGTTTGGTGTGCACCTGTTGAACTTGTTGTGGTCTTGTATGGGTGCGGGAGGATCTGGGGAACATTGTGACAACAGAGAGTGTTAAGGTACTTGGGATTGAGGTCGACAGAGAAGGGGATGTTGGGTGTGTTGGTTGAGTTGTACGGAAGATGATCAGAGATCGAATACATCAAAGACTCGGAAGAGACATGTTTGTAAAAGAAACATAATTTCTGCGCCATTCTGCGTGAATATAGTGATCATCATGTCGGTGGTTTTAATTACAATCATGGTGGCAATATAATGATGATGATGATGATGTTGGCGACGCTAACGATAATAATGATGATGAATTTGTGATAATATGATACTTAGTTGTGGTGATGATGATACTGATTATGGTGGTATTCGTCGTGAAATTATATTATTGTGACACCTTTAACTTGCATATCATTTCCACAAACCGTCGGTCCCCACCCCGACTTTGCATCTCTCTCTCTCTATTTCTCTCTCTCTCTCTCACACACACACACACGCATACACACACACACACGCGCATACACACACACACACACACACACACAGACTCGCACGCACGAACCAATTCACAAACTCCTAACATTTTCCCAATCACTTTCAATTACCACTGACATGCTGAAGTTGTTCCCGCCCATGATCCCATGCAGGAATTATCTCCACATCTTCACCCTAACACCCACCAACTCTCTCTCTCTATCTCTCTCTCTCTCTCTCTCTATATATATATATATATATATATATATATATATATATATATATATATATATATATATATATATAGAGAGAGAGAGAGAGAGAGAGAGAGAGAGAGAGAGAGAGAGAGAGTACATTAATTTCCATCACAATAACATAAACAATAATTATGAATCACATATTCCCATCTTTTAGGTTGCCGCTATGTGCACAAAGTAAAAGTAAAGTACCCCTTTCCACGCCCAGAGGTCTACTGGGTATATGGTGCTAGACATATTTGTATATACCAATCTCCACTCGATGAGTCGTGTGGTCAATATCACGCCAGCCTCATTTAGTTCCTATGATACTTTCTGCTACACATTTTAAGCTAGGTCGACCTGGGAGCCAGGGTCAAATCTTTTTTTTTTTTTTTAATTCACCCCGATGAGGGTTCCAACACATGACCAGCGGGGACCGACAGGCAAGATTACGTACAAGAATCGTTAACTGAAATCGACGGGTTTCTACAAAAGCAACCACAACAACAGAAATTATAAATACGACTGTCAGAGTCCACAGTACGGCAGTGAAGCAGTGACATCGTTACGCCGCCAGGTTACTCAGGCCCTAGCAGGGATGAAGGAACTTCGTTACGCCGCCAGGCGAGTGGTAGTCACCTGCCTGCGAAGTTGCCGGCTGGCGAGACGGCCAGCGGTCACACCAAGGACGCACGCATGTCTCGTGAAGCCACCTCAGGTGAGGAGGCGAGTTCCAAGCCACAGGCAGACAGCTCTGGGACGTGGACTGAACAGGACGCATGTTGCGAGAAAGGTTTCTGTGGCCGAATGTCGAGTGCCTGGACATCTTGAGAGTCAGACTGTGTGCTGTATGGTGAATGTAAGTGTATTGAAGTATCCAGTATATATTGTTGTGATCATCGTACTGTATATGATCTGTAATTAGATCCGTTGAAAGTTGTGTCGTTGAGTCTTGAGTCAAATCACGTTGTACTTGTACTGTCCCACATGTGTTAGGTAGCGAGCCAGGTGTAAGACCCTGACATGTGTGGACGTGGGGGCAAACGTCCAGCTTTGAAATGAACGTATTTATGTGATAAATGGTTAGAACTAGAGGTTGTGAACTTAGAATTTTTGTTAAAATTGTTTGTACATGTAAAAGTGATCATGGAAGGCTCATTTTGAATTATTGCTACATGGTGTAAACATGGAGACTAGTTGTAAACGTACAGTGCATTCGTATTGTTTGATCGTGTAAACGTATAAAACATTCGTGATTGTCAAATTTTTGTCACCGTTTTGACCTTGTCGACATTGTGATCTTGTCGCCATTGTGACCTTGTCGCCATCTTGTAAACTTAATGTCTATGTCCTTACTGAATGTCATCTTGATGTAAGTGATGTGTCATCAATGTTATAGCGTGTTGAGATACATTTAGATTGTCTTTGTGAGTTGAGTTTGTGGAAAGCAAAAAGTTTTTTGAAAGAAAGTGACTTGTGTTGGAAAAAAAATTGTTGTTGACGGACAAACTAACGACATACAATTACACTCAACGCCATACAAACCTACTCAATACTTAGTGACAAGCAGGCACACACCAACAAATAGACGCTAATTTATTTCCTCCAAAACAAAGCAGGTTTTTCCGTACCATCCGAAACCGTGCGCGTAGAGGTCATTTGTGATTCGAAGTAACGACCCTACAGTTCCTGGCCCGATTTCCAACCATTCTTCACCGCATCCAGGGCACTTGAGTATATTTTTCTTTTCATTTACTTTAAGGATGCAATTTTAGGCACATATTGCATATTGGAAAATTGTAAATTGTTTATTCTACTAACCACTTATAACTAATTGTGTGGCTGGTATTACTTTGACATTTTTCATCATGTCTTCATTAAATGATTTCATCGATATGGGGTTAAAATTGAAGTTAACAGGTGATGAGTTAACAAAGTGGAGTGAGAATAAATACTCTGAACACCTTCGCGAGAAAGCGGCTGAACGCGATGAACGAGCAGCTGAAAGGGCCGTCAAGCAATTAGAGACTGAAAGAGCCGCCAAGCAATTGAAGGCAGAAACAGCCTTAAAACAAGCTGAAATAGATAGTGAACTCAAGAAGGCAGAAATAGCAGCTCAGAGTAAGAGAGAAGAACTGGAGTTGCAATTAAAAATAAAACAACTCGATACTGAGACTGCTATCAATAAAGAGTATAAGAAATCTGAGAGACTGGAGAAAGAAAACCAGTACAAGAAATATCAGGGTATTGTCCGTAATTATACCTCGGGTGACTGCATTGCAGCCTTTACCCAAAATTTTGAAACTTTAATGGAACATTACCAAGTTCCACTGTCGGAATGGAATATTGTGTACATGGGGAGTTTATCAGGGGAACCTCTTAAAGTCATTGAGACTATTCCCAAAGACCTCAGAAAAGACTACCATTATCTTAAATCAAAGATAATGGCACATTTTATGTTAGATGAAGCAGGTTACAGAGAACAGTTCAGCAAGTTGAGCCCAAAACCTACTCAAACGTTCTCTGACTACCTCTGCTTAGTCCGAGATATTTTCACCAAATGGACTTCAGCAGCCAAAATTGACAGAAATTATGATAGATTAGAAGATCTAATCATCAGAGACAAAATCATTTCATCCATTCCACCAAAATTTTCCAAATTTTTGCAGGTGAATGAATGCACTAGTATAGATGAGATTGATAGACGAGGTACGGCGTATTACACCGCCAACAAACACTGTTTTGTGACAGAATCTACGGACATTGATTTTGTAGCTGCGGCTAATTTTGACAACCCCTATAGTAGGCAGAAACCTCATAGGCCTACCTCTGAGAAATTTAAGCACTGTATTCATTGTAAAGTTTCACACCAACAAAATGAAATGTGCGATAAAAACCCAAAATATGATATTTATCTACGAGATATGATAAACAGACGAGATCATGAGCGTAGATCGTTCAGGTCTGTGCGTAAATGTTATCTTTGTAAAGCGCATGGACACCATCGCAAGGATTGTAAAGGTAGACAAATGATCAACGAGGCAAATGCCGCCTTGTCAAACAGTTCAGAGTCAGAAGAAGAAGAATCAGAGAAACATCCTGTGAACTCAGCACAGACTTTTGACATGTATAACACCTTATGTACTGTTTGTAACACCTTCTATGAAGATGGTATTTTAACGTGTGGTCACGCCATCCCTATTGCCAATGAAGAAGCTAATTTGGTAGTAGATTCAAAAGGCAAGATAATCGTCCATCACGGATATGTGAACGGCAAGTCTGCTACAGTTCTTCGAGATACCGGCAGTTCACTTATTGGCCTTAAGAGAACGTTCATAATGCCTACAGACTATACAGGCAGTCACGTAACATGCAGAACATTCTCAGGCAATATTGAGAGATACCCATTAGCATGGGCATATATTCAAATACCTTTCCTCACTGGGAAAGTAAAAGTCGCTGCGTTAACAAACCCAGTGTGTGATGTAATAATTGGAAATTTGCCAGAGGTGAATGACAAACCTCATGACATAACATCTATGTGTATTGATGATAATGTAACATCACCATCCAATGTCATCATTGATAATGTCACACCACCTATTGAATGTATGGTAGCTAATGTAGCACTAAGTTCTCATCATATCATTGACAACATTGTTTCATCACCATCTGACATCATTGATTGTGTGAACGCAGTAACCAGATCTACTGCTAGAGTGCAAGATGAAAGTATAAAAAGCTATGACGATTCTAAAATCTTTAGGAATCTATAAAATTGAATACACGAATTGTGTGTTTATATATTTATGTAGTGTAATCTTAGAATCATATCTTGATTAGTATATTCATACTAGCGACTTTTTCTCGTTAGGATGAACAAACGTCAAGCGATGACACTAAGAAATAAAATAAATATTGTAAATTATTATATGCCATAAATGTTTGAAATTATTCCCCTTTATTTTAGTTGCTATTACATCCTTACACAAAGGGCCATAATTTGAAATTTATAATGTAATGTGTTATATAAAAATAGCCATGTGTTTGCCAGATTTTGAACTCATCAGGTAGGCATTTACTGGGCATGGCAAAGGATTGCAGACATTGCAGACCAACACAAGAGTCCTGGCCAAATGAGGTCGGGGTTTGAGCGTTTTATGTGACTTATGTAAAAGCCACATTTCGGTCTAGCTAGATGGTTTTTGTCTCAAGAACCATATTATTATTTTTTTTTCAAAATGCTGCGAGGTAGATGCGTGAAGCTGGAACTACCGATCTGACTGGGTCAGTAATGCAATTAAGGTAATCAGCCATCGAGTTGATGAAACCTGACAGGTGTTAAAAGTTGAACACCACATGTCGTTGAATATAACTTCTATTGATTATATGTTTTCTATGGCAGATGTGTATTTTCTATGTATTATGATACCAATGTATATAAGCAACATAAGGGTTGACTCTGACAAGGGTTAAGGTACTAACCCAGTATGTATATATATCAGACATGAAAGATGACGTCTTTAATGGAGTTGCCGGGGGAGCGTGTCACAGTACGGCAGTGAAGCAGTGACATCGTTACGCCGCCAGGTGACTCAGGCCCTAGCAGGGATGAAGGAACTTCGTTACGCCGCCAGGCGAGTGGTAGTCACCTGCCTGCAAAGTTGCCGGCTGGCGAGCCGGCCAGCGGTCACACCAAGGACGCACGCATGTCTCGTGAAGCCACCTCAGGTGAGGAGGCGAGTTCCAAACCACAGGCAGACAGCTCTGGGACGTGGACTGAACAGGACGCATGTTGCGAGAAAGGTTTCTGTGGCCGAATGTCGAGTGCCTGGACATCTTGAGAGTCAGACTGTGTGCTGTATGGTGAATGTAAGTGTATTGAAGTATCCAGTATATATTGTTGTGATCATCGTACTGTATATGATCTGTAATTAAATCCGTTGAACGTTGAGTCTTGAGTCAAATCACGTTGTACTTGTACTGTCCCACATGTGTTAGGTAGCGAGCCAGGTGTAAGACCCTGACAACGACCCCACACACATACATGAGCGCGCGCATACACACAAACACACATATACACATATGAGGTTAACGTGTTAGAGAGGTTTAACGGGCTTAGACCGTATTTAACAACAGTACTGTCAACATTCCAACATCAACTGTAAGTTTATGCTCGTAGATTGTGGAAAGAACTCAGACGATGAAGTACCTGGGAGTGATATGTTATAGAAGTCTGGCTTTTCTGAGCACATAAAATATGGGGTAGTGAAAGCTAGGAGGGGCATGGCTGCGATAGGTAGGATAATGGCTCGGCAAACTGTGAGCAGCGCCACTTCTGCCTCCTATACCAGGGTCTGGTCCTTTCCGTGATTGAGTACGACCTGGCAATCCTCAGTCTTAGCATTTCTCAGATGGAGAGACTGGAAAGAATACAGAACGAGGCTTTGAGCACCATACGCATAAAAGATACAGCAAGTATGCGATGCGGTACTTCCTTGAATCTTAAACTATGTCGGACAGCATACGGATCTGCACAAGATCGTGCCTACCTACGAGTCCGTGCCTACCTACGAGTCCGTGCCGACAAACAGCATTCACTACATAGAGAGCTCAAGAATAGAAAGAGCGGCAGGTTGAAAAGATGAAAATCCTGGACTTCTCGTTCACAAAGCAATTGCAAACTATTGATCGTCAAATTGCCGAGTAAATCACAAATACCCAGCGGGCGCTGGTTCTTATCGCGAACTCTTGCAAAGAGCATGCAACATCACCTTAGTATATATCTATATAGTAAAGTACAAGATCCATGTATACGGCTCAAGGAGTACTGGGCATATAATACTTGGCCTGTATTTATACAACAATCGGCATGTCAGTGTTGTACAGAATGTCCATAATAAAACAGATACGAGCTGACTGAAGACATAATAGTAGACTGTCTATAGACACTACAAATCTTAGCGACAGAGGTCAGCGATAATCATCCCATTCACGATAGAAATCTGCCTTCTAGCTGTTACAATCTTGTTTGGTAAAAACAGTGCACGAATGAGTTACAGCCCCTGTGTCCAAAAACGATATCTGGGGAATGAGAATATTTTAGTAGTTTTTCACAATATACAAACAAGTTTGCCCACAAAAGAACTATTTATAAAATTCTTAATATCTATTTTGTTGTGGATTTATTTGTATACACAGGCGTGAAAGAGAAATGAGAATATTGTGTGATAATTGATTTGTTAACCAATGCGGCTTATTGTGAACGTGGCGTTGGGGGGGGGGGTGCACTATTGGGAGGTAGGAAGAAATAGAGAGTACGAGAGTGAGAGTGAGAGGTGGGGTGGGAGTGTGAGAGAGACGGAGAAAAAGAGAGACGAGAGAGAGAGAGAGAGAGAGAGAGAGAGAGAGAGAGAGAGAGAGAGAGAGAGAGAGAGAGAGAGAGAGAGAGGAAATAGGAATAGTCTCACTTAACTCATCCAACGCTCACTATAAAATGTTGCATGATTGGTTGGATTTCGCAGGTAAGTTTTCTATGGATGAGGTAGCTAGTCTCACGTCAACGCTCCTTAGTCGCTTTTTACGACATGTATGGGAGGTTACATTGTTCCTATGGTTAAACCCATTATAGGCCCGGGCAAGACAGAAACGAAGAAACAGTTTTTCTGGAGTTTGTATCCATGCACCAAGAAACAGCAGTTGGCTGGAGTTATTATCAATACCCCGTGAAGCAGCAGTTTGATCAAGTTTTATCCATGCCCCAAGAAGCAGCAGTTTGATAAAATTGTCATCCATGCCCCAAGAAGCAGTAGTTTGATTAAGTGTTTATCCATGCCACAAGAAGCAGCAGTTTATCATAAGAACCCTTTGTTACCATTACAGAAATGCTATATGAAAAAGAAAAGTTTGATTAATAGTGGAAATGAATCACTAATACCTTTTCAAGTAGTTTATATGATTGCATTTGGTATGTTCATTCTAGAACATATGGAAATATATCTTGTATATAACATAAACTATGATTATATTTTGTCATCATAACAATTTGATTCTGTTTCCAGTTAGAGAGAAAGGAGAGAAACTGACAAACTATATGAACTTGTTTCAAACGAACGTGACTTTATATATATATATATATATATATATATATATATATATATATATATATATATATATATATATATATATATATATTACAAAAGCATGAAAGAAACATTAACAGGTGTGGTAGAATTAAACAAAGCATTCATTTTTAATGAATTATGCACCATGGGTTGGACAGAGAAAGTCGCCGTAGGCATTCAGGCAAGTATCCCATTGCTTAGGTAGGCGGCGAATGCCGTCCGCAAAAAAAAAAAAAAGGATTGTGGATACTCACTGAACCAAGTGATTACCGCGTTCATTACGTCTGCATCTGTGTGAAATCGCTGCCCCTTGAGAGCTTTTTTTTAGAGGTCAGAACAAATGAAACTCACGTGGTGACAAATCAGGACTATAGGCTGGATGTTGCAGAATTTACCACTTCTTCCTTGCTAATGTTTCCTGCACAATCTTTGCGACATGCGGACGAGCATTATCGTGCAACAAATTCACACCGCGAGAAAGCATGCCGGGTCGTTTATTCTTGATGGCTTTTTGCAGTTTTTTTAGTGTTTGCAAGTAGTGGGTAGAGTTGATGTTGACACCAGGTTCTTTAAAGTCGGCCAGCAATAGGCCTTCGTGGTCAAAAAATGCGCTCAGCATAACCTTACCAGCGGAAACCTATAACTTGAATTTTTTGGCTTTTGGTGATCCAGCATGCTTCCATTGCATGCTCTCTCTTTTGCTGCTCGGCTAAAAGTGGTGATTCCATGATTCATCGCCTGCGACTATGCGGAAGAGAAATGCATCACCCTCCACTCTGTAACGCAGCAAGTGGTTCAAACACCATCCCATGCGTTCCTCTTTATGGTGGTCGCGCAACATCCGTGGTACCCACTGTGAACAGACCTTCCAATATTGCAGTTTCTTACGAACGACCTTTTGAATTGTCCCAGTTGACAGATCAAATTTTTTCGCTAGCGAACGTATGCTTCAACAACGGTTCGTCTGTGCTGCTGTAACAATTTTGGCGATGGTTTTTTCTGTTGCAACAATATGCGCTTGACCCGGCTGTCAAAGATCTGTCGTGAACTGACGTCCTTTCCGAAAAATTCGTACCCAGTCTGTCACTGTTGTCTTCGACACACATTTGTAACCGTACGCTGCCTGCATTCTTCTATGAATGTCCACTGGTCGACATCCCTCAAATGAAAAAAACTTAATCACCGCTCTTTGAGCTTCTTTGGGCGAATTTTAGATCAACCCGGCCATTTCCTCAAAATTCAGAAACAGAACCTATACATCATGGGAGGATAAGTAATTGCTCTTTTATTCATTGGTCAATACTTAACACATGACTATGACATGATCATGTTCAACGTACGCAATTACACACGCGGTGCGGCACGAACGGATTTCAAATAAACGCCCCTTATATATATATATATATATATATATATATATATATATATATATATATATATATATATATATATATATAAAACACAATGTATGTCTGTTGGTGGGGATGTATTTGATGCGTTCGATAACGGTCCATCCGATTGAGATGAAATGTTCTATATATTTTCTTTTCATTCCCGTGCAACCAACTGTAATAGTTTCTTAGTGTACAATCATCTATATACTTACTAAAATTTAATTTTATAATTACATGACTCAACATAATAAAAAAATAAACCAAGGGACATAACTTTTAGTAGCATTGCTATATCTTAAGTTAAGTCCCCTGGCTATAGATAGATAGATAGATAGATAGATAGATAGACAGACAGACAGACAGACAGACAGACAGACAGACAGACAGACAGACAGACAGACAGACAGACAGTCGGGATCGGGAACTTATATGACTACTTATATGAATTAAATGAGATGCTCCACATCAGGGACTGGGCGAAGCCGGGCCGGGACAGACAGAGAAAGACAGACAGAGAAAGACAGACAGAGAAAGACAGACAGACAGACAGACAGACAGACAGACAGACAGACAGACAGACAGACAGACAGACAGACAGACAGACAGACAGACAGACAGACAGACAGACAGACAGACAGACAGACAGACAGACAGACAGACAGACAGACAGACAGACAGACAGACAGACAGACAGACAGACAGACAGACAGACAGACAGACAGACAGACAGACAGACAGACAGACAGACAGACAGACAGACAGACAGACAGACAGACAGACAGACAGACAGACAGACAGACAGACAGACAGACAGACAGACAGACAGATAGATAGATAGATAGATAGATAGATAGATAGATAGATAGATAGATAGATAGATAGATAGATAGATAATCGGGAACGGGAACTTATATGACTACTTATATGAATTAAATGAGATGCTCCCCACCAGGGACTGGGTGAAGCCGGGCCGGGACAGACAGACAGACAGACAGACAGACAGACAGACAGACAGACAGACAGACAGACAGACAGACAGACAGACAGACGGACGGACGGACGGACGGACGGACGGACCGACCGACCGACAGACAGACAGACAGACAGACAGACAGACAGACAGATAGATAGATAGATAGATAGATAGATATGTAGATAGATCCCCGCCAGGGCCTGGGCGAAGCCGGGCCGGGTCAGCTAGTATATATAAACGAGAATTGGAAGCGGTTCGAGTCGCACAAGTGACTTATGAGAGTATGGAGCCGGTCACTCAGAAAGTCGTGGCGTGCTGATGAGCGTAATCTAGTCTAGGAATCAACATACAGCTGAAAGATGCTGATGTTGACCGCAATGTCCTGAAACAGGATGGAAACGTGGCGGGAATATATATATATATATATATATATATATATATATATATATATATATATATATATATATATATATATATATATATATATATATATATATAATTGCCAGAGGAATCCCCATGTGCTCTCCACTTGCATATGCAATACAGCATTAATAATGGGTTCAGGTAGTCCTTCAGACGGTAGGAAAAGGGGCGGTAATTTCCGAGATGCTTCAAGGAGAAAGCCACACTTTTATCACAGACATCCGGCTGAAATAGGTTTCCCATTTTTCAAGGCTGAACCAAGTGAAATGGCTGATGTCATCACCATCATCATATAACAGTCGCTTTTTTAAAATAAGGGCTCGTGGTTCCCCATGGGCCAGAGCCGCCCCATGACCCATGAAGTCCCACATCCTTTTGTGTCATTCAGATGACCGCCTCTGCTGGTGGTCATGGCAAGATCAAGTGCAGATACTACACTTTGATCTGAGCCAAAATGTTGGCAGTCGCTTTGCAGAACGTCACTTACATCACGGCCAACCGAAAAGATTCTTGATCCTTTACTCTCGATCGTTATATAACGAAAATGCCAAACTTTATTACACTTAAACTATATCATAACCAAACCAAAGCTGTAACTAAAAATATGAATTCAGATTTTGTTATAAACGAGTAGAACTTTTTAAACTTTGAGCATAGATGTAACATCTGGCGTAACGATTATGCCAACATTATACTGCAGTAAGCATAAACAGTCGACGCCGATGCCTCAATGCGTTCAGACGTGCTACAGAACTTTCCAATACATTCAACAGGCGACTCAGCAAAATGACTACGTGCCGGCAAGAAACTGTTCGATTTTATCAATGTCACTTAGAAAAGGCCATTTCGTGAGGCACCGACCACTTTTGCTCCTCGTCAAGGACACATTCGCTACTTAAAGTAAAACTAACGCTCCCAGACCAGCACAATTGGGGTAATTGCATCAGGCTAAAGACTGCCCAGAAAGGAAACTGGAACGCTTGGTCGGCTCAAACTTACACAGTAAGTGTTCTGAACCTTTATCCGCGGGTGTCCTATGCAAATGTAAGTTGTAATAAAATTGAGTCCAGAATGATTGCTCTCTTGATGAATACTACGTCTGTAAGTTGGACGGTACTCGTAGTAGGTACTCGTGTCTCTGAATGTTTCACGAGCATTTTACACAGAAACCGTCAGAAATGATATCCGTAGCTACAAGATGAATTTGTTGTAAACATCGTCATCCTGTGCCCTACCATCTGATATAGGCGTTCATGTCTCCCCATAGATCTCATCTTTGGTGTTCTGGATAAACTCTGTAGATGATACTGTATCGTGCCACCGTCTCAGTCCATCCAGCATAATTTCTTTCGGTCTGCCTCTGCCTCTTTTTCCATTGATCTTTCCAGTTGCCACGGTGTTCTCCGGTGCCTCTCTTCTCATGATGTGACCAAAGAAAACCGTTTCATTGTAAACACACAACACAGCGCTTTATTCAAGAAAGTCAAAAACGAAAGTAGAAGCCCTTCAGAATATTCTTCTTCTCTTTTTCAGCCTTTTATCTTCGACTGGAGAACAGTCCACTCCTAAAATAACACAAGCTTAAGCCGCTCCTTCGTTAGATCCCCCCCTCCCCCTCCCTATTGTGTTGTTCCTTGGTTTCCAATTAAAGGACTTTCAAGTTATACTATTATCAGGTTTCCTCAATGTGTGTCCTTTTAGAAGATTAAAATATTAAAAAATATCATTACAGCATTTAATTACCTTTATCCTGATCCGGAAAAGTTGTGGGATGTATGAGATGGCGAACAATGAGAGCCGACGCTGACTAGCGTGGCACAAGATAATGATGACAAATTAGTATTACTTGTGGAATAACATAATTTCGATGCTAAGTTGACTCTTTCTTGTCCACATAGTTATTGCTTTAAAAAAAAGTCCATGTGCTCAGTATTTCTACACCCCTGAATAGTATGTTACGATCGTCGACAACTTAGTCCAAGTGTTCGGTAACTCTATGTCTACACACCTGGCTGGTATGTTACGATCTCCGAAAACTTGGTCCAAGTCTTCGGCAATTATGTATTTACACCCCTGGCTGCTAAGTTACAACCTGCGACAACTTGGTGCAAGTCTTCATTAATTCTATATCGACATCCCTGTCTAGTATGCTAAGATTTTCGACAACTTAGATAGTCCAATACAGTGGGGAATGAAGATTATTTCAAGATCGCTTTAATACAAGAACCGATTACTTGATATTGTTTTTCCCTTCATACTTTACGGTTCTGTACGTCTCACCCTTCTAAAATTCATTTTATAAAGTAAGTAGACCCACAAATCACATTTTATGTAGACGTCTAGACTTGTTTTAGTATGTGCTTCCATTATTACGTATACTGTGTAGGAGCAAGGGGAGGGGGATTTTTAGGTAGGAAATACGAAAGGAGGGGGGGGGTGACGTTCTGAAAATATGGTGAAGGGGGGCACGGGCCAAATTTTTAGGTAGGAAATACGAAAGGGGGGGGGGGGTGACGTTATGAAAATATGGTGAAGGGGGGCACGGGCCGAAAAAGGTTGAGAACCACTGGTCCAATACTTCGGTAATTCTACGTATGCACCTCAGGCTAGCATGTTATGATGTTCGACAACTTAGTCCAAGTCTTCAGTAATTTTATGTCTACACCTGTGACTGGAATATTGTGATCTTCTACAGCTTAGATAATCAAGGTCTTTAGCAATACCTCTTATATCTTCCTCTTCTTCTTCGTTCCCGTTTCAGTGGGAGTGTATCAGTCCAAGTTATGCACCTCAAAGGTCAGAGTGTCCGATTTCGACAAGCATTTGTCTAAGTTAAGCTTCCTCTAAACAGATTCCATCTACGGTAACGGGCTATATGCTTGCTTGCTTGCTTGTGTTTGTTGGCTTGAGCTCCAACGCAAAGTCCTGTATGTCGGATGAAGGCATCCTGTTGTCCAACATCAGTGTGATGTCATACAGGACCTGAGGTTTGCGTGAGTATCCGTTGTCCCATGTCTGGCTTATTGGTGTGCAGACTGGTGGTTCCTCGCCATACAGGCAGACACTCTCCGACTTCGGAGGAATCGGCGATCCTATTGACTTCAGCCAGGACCCCGAAGGGACCTGTTGCCCAGGACGCTCGGAGAGGACGCGTCAATAGGTCTTGGCCAGTATATAACCCGGCCCTGGTGCCTTGGAAACACCTCTGCGTCCCACGGGCTATATGAACTACGGTAGGTTTTCTTTCCTAAAAATGTTGCCAGGAAGCGGCTTTATGGCCTACATGTTGCAACTTCCACATGTCGTGGGATATGTAACATGCGCAACTTGCACGCACGACCTCCTATTTTTCGTCCTTATCCGAGAAGGCTAGGTATCCGATCTCACTGCCTCAAATATCATAGAGATATGTGATGTCATTATGTACCAATGTGTTGGGATCGAACCCTGCACCTTCAGAATCTAAAGCGTACACATATTCTCTCAGCTACGATCACTCCTCTTTTAATATTATACCTTCTATGTTAGCTAGAACTAATATTACGCGACAGCATGGGGCTGTATTTACTGTACCTCTTTAGACTCATCGCTAAAACATACTGCCCAATCGAAGACCCGGACACCCTGTGAAATGCTAATAGAGATGTATGTATATCCACTTTTAGCACGAAACCAATCTTCGTTTAGTGACACCGTGCTAAAAGCAGAAACACTTTAAGAAACAGCATCACGCGTTTGGCTACTCTGTTATTTTCTATGAATCCCAAGAGCATTTCTTTAAATTAATGACATATTTTAAGTCGGATGCATTATATTTATGGATTCTAATTTCCTCGCCTTATTTGAGTGATTCCATCCCCATTTACATCCTATAAGATATATTAAGGATGTTGTTAGGCTAATAATTTCCATGATAAGGAGGCACACAATGATCTGAATTACACAAGTCATCTCTGGCACTCATTTCATTAGAGTGGGTCGATCCCACAGACTGAATGGTCGAAAAAAATGTCAACTCTGCCATTATATTGGTAGGCTAGTACAATATTCACAATAGTCATATATATTCATTATGAGTCCATCAAATTTGAGACTGTAAATATAATACTATAATCAGTGATGAGGTCGTGTTGGAGAGCACCAGGGCGCCGCCGAGGTTCTATGTTATGTACCAGAGCACGCCCTACATCAAAAAAGCACAGTAAATACAGTGCAAACAGCTTAAGGCGATCTCAGATGTGGTGAATTTATGCTGTGAAGAACAATATTGTATTGCCCGTTGTAAATGCATTATTATATGTTTGAACTCTTACTTATTGTTGTGGGTCCTGGTGAGTTCGCCTTATCAGATCTGCATTTTAATTTTAAAATGCGCTTAATTTCTAATCAATCTGTTGTGCGTTTATCTACACAATATCTAACGTAACGCAATGAGGTATTTATTAGTCAGTGTAATACGTTAATTGTGTAACTAGCTTATTTTTTGCGCTCGCTCGCTTTGAACTCAAGCGTAGTACACATGCGTTACTTCTAGTAGCACTGGACTGAATTTTGTGTGTGGATTCGCTTTCCCTATCAGCAGTGCCCGACGCCATCAGGCGTACCCACTCCGACTTTAGAGGTACTTAAATTTACGTCCCCAAGTCAAGGACGAGAAGTCAACATTTTAGTCCAACTGTCCAGTGCAGAGGTTGGACCACCTACCTCAGCATCAGCACATCGGATGTTTAAGAACTAGGGCTCTTATCCATTCGGCCATGCTGACATCCACTAGCTATATGACGGCGGCGGCGACGACGACATAGACGACGACGATGATGATGATGATGATGATGAACATGATGATGATGATGATGATGATGAACATGATGATGATGATGAACATGATGATGATGATGATATTCAACATGATGATCACTATGATGATGATGATGATGATGATGATGATGATGATGAACATGATGATGATGATGATGATGATGAACATGATGATGATGATGATGATGATGAACATGAAGATGATGATGAACATGATGATGATCATGATATTCAACATGATGATCACTATGATGATGATGATGATGATGATGATGATGATGATGATGATGATGATGATGAACATGATGATGATGATGATGATGATGATGATGATGATGATGATGATGATGATGATGATGATGAACATGATGATGATGAACATGATGATGATAATGATATTCAACATGATGATCACTATGATGATGATGATAATAACCATCATATTAATAACTATGATCCCAGATTGTGTAGTTTAACGCATTTCATCATCATCAAGTGCCTTGCCGACTGCATGGGCGATCATGCTTCCCCACATCTTGCGATCTCCAGCGGCATATATCAGTTCGTATCCTTCTGTGCCTTGACATAAAACTGTCAAGAAATTTCGCTCGGTGTCGTCTTCCTCTATCTCTCTTCCCACAAACCGTTCCATTTGTCACAGTATGTCCTTGTTAATGTCTTCTCATAATGTGGATATGAAATTATGACTGTCTAATTCTAATGTGTGTGATAAATTGTCTTTGAGTCTTAGCCTCTTTCAAAATGTTTAGATGACTCATTTTAGCTGCTCAAGGAATTTTCAGCATCAGTCTATACAACCACATATCTAAAGCTTTTTGGAACACTTGTTCTGTGTAAATGACAACATTTCTTTGTCTAACTTCAAAATATCTTCATAATTTACTTCATAATTGATTGCATAGGATGTTCTTCATTTTATAAACAGCAGTCAGTATCGGCCTAATCTGTTCTTTCTCTGTGATACATCTGCCATCTAATATTACTGAGTAGGGTGAGGACAGGCAAGCTTCGTGCCGAGTGGCTTGCTTCGCTTCGGAAGTCACGGGTGACAAGCATCGTCTGGATCTTTTCTCCGGGGCATGCTGGTGTGCTGGGGAATGAACAGGCAGACAGATTGGCTGGCTCTGCAAAACGTGGTGGAGTATTGATGCATGATAAGGCAGACGTGGTTGCGGCCTTGTGGGAGCACGTGTACACCACACAGGAGCAAATCGATCACCATGGTCTGGCAAGAATGCGACAGCGTGGAGTGACGAGGGGGTCTGGCCGATGCTCGACGCTAGAGTAAAGGTGAGACGCACATATAATCAGATTGCTACTGGTACTATTGGGGTTGGAACTCTTCGCTGGCTTCTGAGGATGGGGACGGAGCGCTTATGGGAATGCCCCGAATGCTGTGATGTCGGTTCTTAAATCAATCAATCAAACCATCTAATATTAGCCATGTACGTAGATACTTGAATTTCTCTAAATGCATCAAAATAACACCATTTATTTTAATTGCACCTTCAGACACAATCTGTTTCTTTGATACCACCATCATTTTTGTCATCCTATTTCAAGCTAAGTCCCATTTGTTGCACATTAAACAACCACTGTATCCATAATTTCCTGTCATGCGTTTACTACTAGAATGTTACGTCATTGTGTGGAAGATTGTAAATCGTCCTGGTACAGGATATTTTACGACTATAAACATCATAAGTTAAATAGTAAAGCAACGTTTATTACATGATGTTTTCATTAACTGAGATGGACACCATCATCATCATCATCAACTGTTCCGGTCCTTAGGCTGGTAGGGATGCTTGTTGATCAGTTCATTCCATAGTTGTCTGTCTCATGTCGTCCTTGTTAATTTCATGTATGTCTGCATTGACAGGTCTGTGCGCACCGATCTTATAAATGTTGTCATTGGTCGATCCCTTCCATTTGTCCCCACTATTATGGTTTCCGGGACGCTCTTTCCTGTTTGTTTCTCCGTGTTCTGTGGTATTACAAGCCGTCTGTGAAAAATATTGAATTTTTGATTACTTCCAGAGGTCATCTTTATTCTTTTATAATTTCCAAAACCTGTTCATTGCGTCTAATTCGGGTCATATTCCGATATAATCAGTTATTCATATTTCTAAACCATATAGTGCGACAGGCCAGATATTAAGCATTCAATACTTTGAAGTTTTGATTTTTCTTTCCATACTCCCTTTGCCATCGTGATTCCAATATTCATCTGTCTCACATCGGGCGTCCTCTGATGTTACAGTATGGCCTGGTGAAGTAAATTATTAACTGGTTTAAAGACGTGTTCCTATCTTAGCTGTAGTGCTTGGGGCGTCCTAGCTATTGTCATCTTTTTTTCTTAGGTGGTCATCTGTGCATTAACTTTCATATTGTATATTCTTACTGTTTTCTTATTTTGCTTACTAATTTCCGGATTGACTGTTCGACTTATATGGACGATTCATCTGCAAATTATATAGTACTAATTCATTCTACGTTACCGGTAACTCCCAATCGGCATCCTTTTATTTCTTTCGTCATAATTATTTCTCAATATGCATTGAAAGGTCGTGTTGATCGCAAGCATTCATGATAAACCTTTCTTCTAACTGGTGTTGATGTTGTTTTTCCATCTGTAATTGATATAACTGTTTAACTGGTGTAGCTCTTTAACTGACATAATTCTTTGATTTCTATAACGTTTTAATAGATCAGCGACACGTGAGCGGTAACCGCTGTAGGGTAGTGTATAAGAGCGGCTGTTTTATAACAGTGCCCCATGTTTCAACACCCCCACCTCTATTCCAAGTGAAACGACTAGATGTTATCCCCATCAATAATGATGTGACGTGAACCATTTCTTTTTAAAATTGTACTGGAGAATTCAGCACAATAATGAGGCAGAAATTAGGAAGGAAAATGGCCACCAAACATGCCAATACGGTGATCTAATATACATAAATTCCCAACGCTTCAACCCCTTTTCAATTATCTAGTTTGAAATAACCTCAACGGCAGTAGGTTTACATGAACAAGCGGGCTTTCCGGACAACAAAATGGCGACTGTAGCAATAAATACTCTGTCCCACGAAGGTCGTTGACGCCTACACACAGTCTGTAGCGTAATTACAACACAGTCTTGTTAACAATTGACTGCAGTCTTCCTGAAACATCTTGCTCATGTTAACGGAAGACTAGGGAAGCACAACCAAACAAATGCTTGCTGATGTCGGATGCCCGGACCGTTAGCCGCATAAATCACAGTCAAGGCAATTGCGTGATCAGACCGGAACAAAGTGTCTCATCGAGGAGGGCTTGGTTTCAAACATACACGGCAAGATGATAGGCTGCGTGATCTGCCAAATGCACGCAACAGCGGCAACAAATTTCTTCTATCACAAGATGTACGTGAAAACCGTAGCCCTGAAATTAACTAATGCTTTTATTGGAGTCCGTAAAGCGAAGGTGAACACAACATGATGGTCGAGACAGAAACACGGAACTGATCCACGACTCTGTTGATCGAGTGAGATGGCAGAACATGACCGCCCACGCTTACCGGCATGGCACATGATGGATGGATGGAAAGCGAAGGTATAAATCCGGAGAGAGAAAAAAACAACAACACAAAGAAGAATTGAGCACTAACTGCAACAAAAACTATTCTCAATGGAATCCTTTATTTTCAGCTTGTATTTAGTGCTGTCGTTGTTGCTGACATCGTTGTCGTCGTCGTCGTTGATGTTGACGGTGATGATATTTTAGCTGTGGAGAGTTTAAGTTTTCTCTTTGTCTAGTGCCAGCTGTATTGCTGTCACCGATGAGATCCTCTGCCATTGTAGAATGTCTGTGATGCTATAAATCCAGCTGTATAAGTCCTCTCTGGTGTTGTACTGTACTACCGGGCAAACAGAGGAAACTTAGTCATACTCTCTTGGCATTACTTCTTGAAGGCCAGAATCTGGGACCGATATTTCCAAGCGTTCATGATATGATTCTACTGAAGTTTTGGTTCGTTTTGTCCTGGTTGTACATTATTCAGTACCCTTATAATTATGACTTCTAATGCCAATAAAGTTTTAAAATGCATAGACTAATTCAACTTTAATCTTTAAACATTTTTGAGAACTTGCATTTTTTTTTTTCCGTGGCAACGTACAGGCGAGTCATAGACAATGTTGCACTCACTGCAAGCGAACATCAAGGTTTTTGAGCTTACATAGCATTGAAATTTTCTTGGGTCGAAAAGAAGAATTCTATGGAATATGAACATCGAAGAAAAACTGGCTCATAAACTATATCACGTCTGGGAAACTGGGATACTTTGGTCATATTAAACGTCAGTGGCTTAGAAGGTATAGTCATGAATGGTATAGTTCAAATAACAAGAGGCACGAGTCGATCAGCACGAAGATGGACGCATGATTTTTTTTTTGTATGTTGCATATCCATTGCAGGACGTTGCAGTCAACACCAGCATTTTTCAGCTGCTGTTGATGTGCTAGGCAAGATTACGCTCAGTAGTTTGCCTCTGCTTTCTGGGCGACCGACTCACATGCCCCGTAAGTTACAAAGGCGGTCAGAAACGCTATAGATTCTCGCGCAGGTTACGTTCCTCACGTAGATTTACGGGATTGCGGAGAAAGACATTAACATCTAGGCCAGGGAGACCGGCATGATATTACAGAAAACTTTTTTTTCGTTAATTTTCGGTTTCTTGTTTTTGTGTCTCCGATTTAAGGATATATAGAGTACTCGTGACGTTAAATTCCCCAATTATTTCAAGATCGCATTAAAACAGAAACCGATTACCGAATATTGTAGTTCCCTCCATTGTTTACGAATGTATACATCTTGGCTTCGCAAATGTTTCTACTTACGGAGATAAATAGACTGTCTTTTGAAGACGTAAGTTGACTCGTAAATTTCGTTTTATATAGACGTTGTGAATTGATCTAGTATGAATAATTCAATTGAGCATCCATTTTTACGCGTACATTGTGTTTTTCGACTATTTAAATCGGCGGGTACATCCCAAACTGAAATCATTAAGATCGCATGCTATGATGCCGTAATTCCCATGGCGGGAAAATAGCGATCTTCCTTGTCATAATCCAGCGATGATCATTTAATATTCTTATAGATTATTCAGAGCGACTGAAATGATAATGAAAGCATGTTTGCATTAAATACCTATTTTGTTAATTATATGTATATTGTCGTCACTCCACAAGTTCGGTTATATTTATTTTTGGGTAACTTTGTAAGGCGAATTCTCTGGTCAAAATTGATCTCCGCTTCGTGGCCTCGCGTTGACAACAGCGAGTGCTGTCACGCGCCGCGGTCTGACGTCACCACAGCATGACGTGTTGACGTATATAACTGAGTGCGTGTGTATATATATATATATATATATATATATATATATATATATATATATATATATATATATATATATCTGGCAGTAGTTATATGTCCTTGGCGGCCGTGTTAATCTCCCATGGCGACAGTGTAACCAACAGTTGTGTGAGTGTGTAGGTAGGGTCACAAAAAGTGAACAGGTCAAAATCGTTGTTTTTTTTTTTCTATATGTCTATATTAAATGATAAACTGACATGCAAACATTTATATCTCCCCTTACAATTGACCTACAGACTTGAATAAGATACCGTTTTTTTTTAATTCGCATATCCTTTTTACAGGACATCGCTGTCAACAGCAGCATCTTTCAGCTGTCTGTTGATTTCTTGCCAAGATTACGTTCACTAGTTTAAGATACCGTTGGATTTGTTTTTTCAAGGGCTATCCAACTATGCAGTCTATATAATTAAAAAGCAATTCAGAAAGAAAAAAAATTACTAAAGTGGCTAAGTTTAACTGACCGGCGTGTGGAACATACCCACTACGCCACCGTCAGAAATTAAAATGTTAGGGCGTTAAACCTCTCAGCCTGCCGACCTCTGAATCTGCTTGATGATGATGATGATGATGATGATGATGATGTAGCGTAAGCTTTGATTTGGCATGTTTGTAGGGGTTTAGGCCAAGAATAATTTCCATTGCCTATAGAATCATCCAAAAACGCCCCATAGTTAACACAAGGAGATTATCAGTCCAGTGCACACACTCCACGAGCACCGGCGACGATCCAACAGTGTGTATATATGAACCACACAACTCAGACATGGTGTGTGTGTATGGATGGGTAGTTTTCGAACTGTAATTCTGCAGTTTTCTATACTTTATTTACTCTATTTCTATACTATATCCTTCCGGCTACCAGCGGACATGATTTCACAAGCTCTCTCAATGTTTATATAATTTAACAAAGTTGTGCCTATTTCAATCGAGATGCTGTGTATTTCATTGTGTTTTTCTAAAAACTGGATCTAATACTAATTAATATATTAAGTTTATGTGACTATTAGTTAGTGAAATGCTGATTTCTTTGTGAAATGTAAGGTAAGAACGTTCAGTTTTGAAAACTACCAATTATCGATTAACGTCAACGTGTGATTTAACCATGTGGGACTAGCGCGTGGTTAGTCGCCAAGCACGCGTTACCGAAAGGCGGCGAACTTGTGTGTACTCCCGGCCTGTTGGAGCCTCATACATTACTAATATGGCGTCCAACTTACGGAACTCTACTTTATCCAAGCGCCATGAAAATACAAACAAAGACAAGACGGGGAAAAGTTTGACGAGCACGCCACCCAAACGTCGGATTTCTTCAACGCCAACTTCACACGTGTGGTCTAGTGAATCTGCAGACACTGATCCCAAGCTCAAGCTGGTCGAACATCACAGTTCAGTAGCCAAATCTGATGAGACTAACACATCATCTTTAGTCACTCTTTCCTCAGCCGAACCACACAACCACAACGCCTGTCGTGAACTCATCCAGGCCTTGGAGGACAGGCTAAAAGACTTTATTTCCAACAACACAACTAATATCATTGCCGTGTTTAAAGAAGAAAACGCTCGCCTTCAAAAAGAAATCCACCTCCTTAAAGAAGAGAAGGACACCTTTAAAACAACAATCCATGCCTTAAAACTAAAGAGTGCACAGTCATTTGACAAAAGTGCACAAACAGGAAGTATTCATAGTGCTGCAGAGGTGTGTATGACCAGTGGATGTTCGTCGCAAAATGACATGCAGTTAGTTTCCACAGGCTGCAACACTACTAAACCTGTAGAACGTGCACCATCCATCTACCCCATTGATGTGCGTGTCAGCAATAGGTCCCAGGCCTCAAGTGTAGACTCTCCAGCAGCAGACGAGAAGTTAAAGAGCTCAGCCACTACCACTACTGAGCATCAACAACCAGCCCAAACAAGCAACGACTATAATAAACAAGAACGCATGAAAGATGACAGCGATCAGTGGCAAGAAATCAAACGGGCGCGTCAACAGCGTGAAATAACAATGGATGACAGTGCAACTCATGTCGTCATTGGAGACTCTCTGCTCAAGGGAATCTATAGTGACCGCATGTCATCTTCTGACAGCGAAACTACCTCGATCTACCCGCTACCAGGAGCTGACATTGACAGACTGACCTCTACACTGCGGAAATTCAAGGTGAATGATAGAATTAGAAGAACAACAGTCCATATCGGTGTCAACAATATTATGAACAATCACATCATAAGCACCTCACAACTCGCTACATTGGAGGTGTTGTTACGCAAGAAATTTCCTAAAGCATCTATTTTCTTTTCATCAATCATACTGCCATGTTATGGATTCCAGCGCCGCACTGCCGATGCTGGCAATCTGACTCTACATAAATTTTGTCAAGAAACTAACAATGCTTTCATTAATAATACCCCGTATTTCACATCGCCGTCCGGGGCTCCCAAGAAAAGACTATATAAGGATCAACTACATTGTTCAAAACTAGGAACTAGCATACTAGCGAAGAACATAAAATATCCTGAACGTACACAACAATTAGAACCAGTTTCAGTTACAGGAGTAAACCGATCTTCACCTCCGGCTGTAGCCATCTCTCAGTGTTCAGAAAACACTCCTTCTCTTCCCACACCACCCTTGCCTGTACCCCAGGAACACAATGTTGTGAATAGCAACTCAAGCTCCAATCCAAATGTTGCTAAATATGATACTTTGTTTCCTACCTTGCCCGTAAAACAGTCTCCCTCTATGATGTCAAAGGGGACACCGTTAAACAATGGTGCTGTACCGTCGATGCCTGCTTCCAATGTAGGCACTTCCAGTGACACTCATAGCAATCCATCGCTGGACGGTAATCTACAACCTTATGAGTAGAACCGTCAACTTCAGCAGCTAATGCGATACAATCCTGCAGCCCTGCACCAAGCATTCATGATATCACTCCAGCAAAGACATTTTCCTGCCCCCTCTAACAGCCTTAACTATTTCTAAATAAAGTTTCAAAATCCCTGCAATTTGTATACCACAAGCGACATCTTCCTTTTAGTTTGTAATGTTCGCTAATCACGATCAGTGGCTCAACAAAAATGGTCTATATATAGGCCATCTCAACATCTTTCATCTGCTCAACAAATTACCTGAGCTCTCGGTAATACTGTCCAAACAGTTCCATGTGTTTGGAATCACAGAAAGTCGTCTTAACGACAAAATAACCGACTCCGAAATCTCACGTAAGGGGTTTAAAGTAATTCGGAAAGATGCAAATCAAAAATTAGAGACAGGTATTGCTGTATACATTTCCAATTCTCTCAACTGGTCCCGTAGAAGTGATCTCGAGACAGTAGAGATAGAATGTGTTTGGTTAGAGGTGAAGCCAGCCAGCCAACAACCGTTTCTCATTGGATACCTATATAGGAATCCTTGTGCCGGGTACAGTTGGTATGACTGCTTCACTACAATGATAGCGTGTTTACAGCAGGTAGAGAAGTTATGATACTAGGTGACTTCAACATAGATATTAGTAAATCCAACCAGGCATGGGACGATATCATTCTTTCTTACAATTTCAAACAACTAATAAACCGTCCCACAAGGGTTACTGACACATCCTCAACTACAATTGATCATATATATGTTACTTGTCCAGATAATATTATTGAATGTTCTGTACCTGTTTGTACAGTTAGTGACCACTACCCGGTATGTTGTACATGGTCAAGAATTGGGTTCAAACCTCTTAAACATAAACATGTAAGTATCAAATTTAGGAATTATAAAGCATTCAACCAAGATTTATTTTTGCAAGACTTAAGAAAAGCAGCCCTTGATCACGTTTACCAACTTCCTGACCCCGACGATGCATTAGCTTTCTGGACGAAGACAGTCTACAATGTGTTCGATAAACACGTGCCAATCAAAGAAGTTCGAGTCAAAAATCAACATAAATCCCCATGGGTCACTAGAAATGTGCTGCAAATCATGAGAGAGCGAGATACAGCACACAAAAATAAAGACTTCATCAATTACCGCAGACTAAGGAATAAAGTTAAATATGAAATTCGTAGGATAAAAAAGATCATTTTAAAAATTTGATTGTAGATAATTCAAACAGTACAAATATATGGAAGGCTATTAACTTGCTAACCAATAAGAAACGTCCTACAGAATCAGCAATACCAAATTCTATAACATGCGATGAATTCAGTTGTTTCTTTCAATCGGAAATAGAGAATCTAAAGTCTTCAATACCAGACTCATCGTGTAATTTAAGTTCACTGACATCATTCTGTGAGGAGAAGTGCACCAGAAATATTCCCGCTGAGATTCCTTTAATGTCTGTTGCAGACGTTTATAAATATCTCTTGAACCTCAAATCAACAAACTCACATGGCCTAGATGGCATCAGTAATAGAATTCTTCGTTGTGCTGCACCAGTCATTAGCGAGTCCTTAACGTTCATATATAACCAGTGCCTGGCCAAAAACTACTTTCCATCTGCATTTAAAATTGCTAAAGTGTTTCCGCTAATTAAAAATGGCTCAATCAATAATAGTGTTTTGGGTAATTATAGACCTATTTCCTTACTATCGTCGCTATCAAAACCACTAGAAAAACACATTCATAAAATAACGTTACACCATTTAATTAACAATGATCTAATAATTAACAGTCAATCTGGGTTTCGACCTAAATATTCTTGCCATAGTGCTCTAACAAAAATGACCGATAACTGGCACTTAAACATCAACAACGGTAGAATTTGTGGAGCGGTGTTTGTAGACTTTAAAAAAGCTTTTGATATGGTAGATCACGATATTTTAATTAGAAAACTAAAGCAAATGAAGACAAGCACCAACATGGTGAACATAATTACGTCATTTCTATCCGACAGGCAACAAGTCGTGTCCTTCAACAACTGTCTATCAAGACCCACACAGCTTAATATTGGTGTGCCTCAGGGCTCAATACTAGGTCCGCTGCTTTTTGCAGTTTATATTAATGATCTTCCTTTATATATCAATACAACTTGTGATCTATTTGCAGACGACTGTACTATATATACTAGTCAAGAAAACCGTAGTGAATTAGAGAATTCTTTACAAAAGGAACTTGATAAATATACTAGATGGAGCAATGAAAACCGCATGCAAATTAGCATCGACAAAACCAAATCCATGCTAATAACGACCAGACAAAAACTACAGACACTGGCCATAACTGGATCACCGCTCGAACTCCGCATGGGCACGTTACCTATAGTTAATGTGACTGAACATAAAACACTAGGGCTTTTAATAGACAGCCATTTGAACTGGAGCTCTCATGTTCACGCTCTTACCAAGAAAATAGCACAAAAAGTTTACCAACTTGCTAAAATTCAGCACTTCCTGGACGAAAGCACACGAAAAATATTCTATACATGCTATATCCAATCACATCTCGATTACTGTTCCACAGTTTGGGATGATTGCCCTAAATCTAATTTAAAACGACTATGTTCTCTACAAAACCGAGGTATTCGTCTGGTTTCTGGCATAAAGCACGTTGAAAGTAATAATTTGTACAGTCATCTAAGACTTCTACCACTACAAAAGCGCTTCCTTTTCAACAAAGCCAAATTAGTGAATAAAATTATATCTCAAAATACCCCAGAGTATCTTCTGCCGCTGATTCAATCTAATGCAATGAACAGCAAGCGCCTAAATTTGTTACATGTCTCAAAGCCTAGATTGGACCTATACAAAACATGTTTCGCCTATTCTGGTGCTCACTTATGGAATGATCTGCCTCCAGATCTGAAAACTCCAATGAGTCCCTACACATTTAACCGAAAACTCTTTCAATACTTAATCCATACCGACTATATGCCACCATAATTCATTTACTGGTATAATTGTTCAGTATAATTGTTCATTATAATTGTTTAACTATAATTGTTCACTATATATGTGTGTGCGTGTGGGAGCGAGAGAGAGAGAGAGAGAGAGAGAGAGAGAGAGAGAGAGAGAGAGAGAGAGAGAAAGTGGGTGTTAGAGAGAGGGAGAGAGTGAATGCGTGTGTGCGCACGTGCATGCGTGTGTGTGGAGAGAGTGATTGAGCGAGAAATGGTGGGGGAATGTGTCAGTGCATGCATTCGTACGTGTATGTGTGAGAGTGAGTGAGGGAATGTAGGCGTGCGTGCGTTCATGTGCATGCGTTCATGTGTATGTGTATGTGTGAGAGAGTGTGATTGAGAGAGTGAGTGTGTGTGTGTGTGTGTGTGTGTGTGTGTGTGTGTGTGTGTGTGTGTGTGAAGGATTGTGTGTTAGAGAGTTAGACAGTGGGAGAGTTGATGTGTTAGTGTATGTGTGTGAGCGCGTGCATGCGTGTGAGTGTGTGTATATGAAAGAATACAGAGAGAGAGAGAGAGAGAGAGAGAGAGAGAGAGAGAGAGAGAGAGAGAGAGAGAGAGCTGAGCAGATGCATGTTATGTAACACGCGAATCCATATGTTTGTGTATTCTCATCTGTCATATTATCAGTTAAATACCATTTGATTTTATCATGCATAATATAAACTAATGTTCATTACTGTAGTTTGAGTGAGAGAGTCAGTGAGTGTGAATGAGAGACAGAACGAGTGAGCGTGAGAGTGAATGAGTGAGCGGGAGAGTGAATGAGTGAGCGTGAGAGTGAATGAGTGAACGGGAAAGTGAATGAGTGAGCGGGAGAGTGAATGAGCGGGAGAGTGAATGCGTGAGAGTGAATGAATGATCGGAAGAGTGAATGTGTGAGCGTGAGAGTGAGTGAGTGTGTGTGTGTGTGTGTGTGTGTGTGAGAGAGAGAGAGAGAGAGAGAGAGAGAGAGAGAGAGAGAGAGAGAGAGAGAGAGCATCACTATTTTTACGTCACATACATCGAGTCCTTAACGTTCATATATAACCAGTGCCTGGCCAAAAACTACTTTCCATCTGCATTTAAAATTGCTAAAGTGTTTCCGCTAATTAAAAATGGCTCAATCGATAATAGTGTTTTGGGTAATTATAGACCTATTTCCTTACTATCGTCGCTATCAAAACCACTAGAAAAACACATTCATAAAATAACGTTACACCATTTAATTAACAATGATCTAATAATTAACAGTCAATCTGGGTTTCGACCTAAATATTCTTGCCATAGTGCTCTAACAAAAATGACCGATAACTGGCACTTAAACATCAACAACGGTAGAATTTGTGGAGCGGTGTTTGTAGACTTTAAAAAAGCTTTTGATATGGTAGATCACGATATTTTAATTAGAAAACTAAAGCAAATGAAGACAAGCACCAACATGGTGAACATAATTACGTCATTTCTATCCGACAGGCAACAAGTCGTGTCCTTCAACAACTGTCTATCAAGACCCACGCAGCTTAATATTGGTGTGCCTCAGGGCTCAATACTAGGTCCGCTGCTTTTTGCAGTTTATATTAATGAACCATTTGAACTGGAGCTCTCATGTTCACGCTCTTACCAAGAAAATAGCACAAAAAGTTTACCAACTTGCTAAAATTCAGCACTTCCTGGACGAAAGCACACGAAAAATATTCTATACTTGCTATATCCAATCACATCTCGATTACTGTTCCACAGTTTGGGATGGTTGCCCTAAATCTAATTTAAAACGACTATGTTCTCTACAAAACCGAGCTATTCGTCTGGTTTCTGGCATAAAGCACGTTGAAAGTAATAATTTGTACAGTCATCTAAGACTTCTACCACTACAAAAGCGCTTCCTTTTCAACAAAGCCAAATTAGTGAATAAAATTATATCTCAAAATACCCCAGAGTATCTTCTGCCGCTGATTCAATCTAATGCAATGAACAGCAAGCGCCTAAATTTGTTACATGTCTCAAAGCCTAGATTGGACCTATACAAAACATGTTTCGCCTATTCTGGTGCTCACTTATGGAATGATCTGCCTCCAGATCTGAAAACTCCAATGAGTCCCTACACATTTAACCGAAAACTCTTTCAATACTTAATCCATACCGACTATATGCCACCATAATTCATTTACTGGTATAATTGTTCAGTATAATTGTTCATTATAATTGTTTAACTATAATTGTTCACTATATATGTGTGTGCGTGTGGGAGCGAGAGAGAGAGAGAGAGAGAGAGAGAGAGAGAGAGAGAGAGAGAGAGAGAGAGAGAGAGAGAGAGAGAGAGAGAGAGAGAGAAAGTGGGTGTTAGAGAGAGGGAGAGAGTGAATGCGTGTGTGCGCACGTGCATGCGTGTGTGTGGAGAGAGTGATTGAGCGAGAAATGGTGGGGGAATGTGTCAGTGCATGCATTCGTACGTGTATGTGTGAGAGTGAGTGAGGGAATGTAGGCGTGCGTGCGTTCATGTGCATGCGTTCATGTGTATGTGTATGTGTGAGAAAGTGTGATTGAGAGAGTGAGTGTGTGTGTGTGTGTGTGTGTGTGTGTGTGTGTGTGTGTATGTGTGTGTGAAGGATTGTGTGTTAGAGAGTTAGACAGTGGGAGAGTTGATGTGTTAGTGTATGTGTGTGAGCGCGTGCATGCGTGTGAGTGTGTGTATATGAAAGAATACACACAGAGAGAGAGAGAGAGAGAGAGAGAGAGAGAGAGAGAGAGAGAGAGAGAGAGAGAGAGATGAGCAGATGCATGTCATGTAACACGCATGTTATGTAACACGCGAATCCATATGTTTGTGTATTCTCATCTGTCATATTATCAGTTAAATACCATTTGATTTTATCATGCATAATATAAACTAATGTTCATTACTGTAGTTTGAGTGAGAGAGTCAGTGAGTGTGAATGAGAGACAGAACGAGTGAGCGTGAGAGTGAATGAGTGATCGGGAGAGTGAATGAGTGAGCGTGAGAGTGAATGAGTGAACGGGAAAGTGAATGAGTGAGCGGGAGAGTGAATGAGCGGGAGAGTGAATGCGTGAGAGTGAATGAATGAGCGGAAGAGTGAATGTGTGAGCGTGAGAGTGAGTGAGTGTGTGTGTGTGTGTGTGTGAGAGAGAGAGAGAGAGAGAGAGAGAGAGAGAGAGGGAGAGAGTGAGAGAGAGAGAGAGAGAGAGAGAGAGAGAGAGAGAGAGAGAGAGAGAGAGCATCACTATTTTTACGTCACATACATTTTATGTACACATTTTTCTCCATGTTTAACATTTTTATGAGACTGCTCATGACAAGTGTCAGTGTATATGTGTGAGTAAAGTGTGGGAGTTTCTTCATACTAGTTTCAATACTAACGTGAGACATTTTGTATGTGTCTAGATGTGAGGAAGTGTGAGTGTATGTGGAGGATGTGTGTGAGTGTGGGGATATGTGTGGGTGTAGTGGGTGTGTGGGTGGGGGTATGCGTTTGGATGGGTTGGGGTGTGTGGGTTTTCGTGGGTAGTGGTATTTGTGGGTGTTGGTGGGATGTGTGGATGGATGTGTGGGGGTGAAAGTAGGGGTGTTGGAATGGGTGTGGGGGATGTGTGTATGGGTGGAGGATGTGTGTGGGACGGATGCAGGGGATGTGTGTTTATGTGGGTGGAGATGTGTGGACGGTTTGAGGAAGTATGTGTAGGAGGCGGGGTTGTGTGGGTAGGGGATTGTGTTGGGTGGATTGGGGATGCAAGGGCGGGTGGGGAGAAGTGTATGGTGTGTGGGTTTGAGATATGTGTGAATGATGTGTGGGTGGAGAGTATGTTTGTGGTGGTATGGGTGGAGGATAGTGTGTGGTGTGGGGGATGTGTGTGATGGGTGCGGGGAATGTGCGTATGGGTGGGGTATATGTATGGGTGAGTAGGGGATTGTGGTGGTTGGGGGAAGTATGTGGGGGAGTGTTGGTGGGAGATGTGTGTGTTTGTATGGGGAATGTGTGGGTGGGGGTGTGTGAGTGGCTTAGGGATGTGTAAGTGGGTGAGGGAGTTGTATGTGTCGGGGTGGGATGTGTGAGTGGGTGGAGGATGTGTGTGGGGTAGGGGTATTGTGATCAAGAGATGTTTGGTTGGGGGGGGGGGGGGTGTGGGTGCGTAGTGGAGGATGTATGCGTGAGTGAGTGTGTGTTGGTGGACGGGTAGGGAATGCGTGTGTGGGTGGGGAGAGGTGTGTGGTGTGTTGGTTGGGGATATTGTGTGGGTGAGGTATGTGTGTGTGGGTGGGGGATTTTTGTGGTGTGTGAGTGGGGGTATGTGGGGTGGATGGGTAAGGGTATCTGTGTGGGTGTGGGTGGGAATATTGTGTGGTATCTGGGTGGGGGATATGTGTGTGGTGTGTAAGTGGGGATGTGTTGGTGAGGGATATGTGTGTGTGTGGTGCGTGGGTTGGGAATAGTGCATGGTAGGAGGTGTATGTGATGTGCGGGTGGGGGATTGTGTGGTGGGGGATTAGGTTAAGGCATGTGTGGGTGGGTGGAAGTTGTATGTGTGGGTGGTGGGGTGTGTGTTAGTGGATTGGGGATGTATGGGTGGTTAGAGAGATGTGTGTGTGTGTGTGTGTGTGTGTGTGTGTGTGTGTGTGGGGTGGGGGTAGGGATATGTCAGTTGGTGGGGATGTGTGTGTATGGTTTGGGAATGTGTGAGTGGATGTGCGATGTGTGGGTTGGTGGGGGATTGTTTGTATGCATGGGTGGGGAATATGTTGTCGATGGAGATGTGGCTGGGGGATGGGTGGTTTGAGGTGTGGGTGGGGAGAGGATGTGTGGGGTAGTATGTGTATGTGGATGGGCGTAGGATGTGTGGGTTAGTGGGGGAATGTTTGTGGGTGGCGAGTGTGTTTTGGTTGGGGGATCAGGTGAGGGCAGTGTGTGTGGGTGGGGGATGTGCGGGAGGGGGATGGATCGGTTGGTGGGGTACGTATGTGTCCTTGGTGTGCGTGTGTGTCGGTAGGTGGGAGTGTGTATGTGTCCCTTGGTGCGCGTGTGTGTGGGTAGGTGGGGGTGTTGTGTGGGTGGGGTGATGTATGGATAGGTGGGAGATGGGCTTCATAACATGGTAATTAGCCTTGTTTATGTTTACAACATTCATTTCACAATGTTTATTTTATCTTCCTGTGTAAATGTATAATGCTCTTGATGAACGAAAGACGAGTGATTGGAAGGGCCGAATGTAAGACGGGCCTGCGCACCCAATTTGTGACCCTAATAAAGTTGATTTGATTTGATTTGATTTATAAATACATGTCGCATGTTCTTTGCAGGACGTTGTCATCAACCCCAAGGTGATTTTCTGGGCAATTTTACGTATTGTTGTAGGTCATTGCTTTCTGAACGAGATATCAACGTATAAATCCAACTGACCAGTGTACGGAACGAACCCATTACCCCGTCGTCAGCGAACATGCACTTTAAACGCAAGTGTGTTAAACCTCTCGGCAAATCTGACCTGTGTTTGTGCGCTCGTTTGTGTGCGTGCGTGTGTGTGTATGTGTGTGTATTTGTGTCTCTCCACACAGCCCAAATCGTGAAACTATGGTTTAATGGTAAGAATTGGAGGTTTTGACTTTTAAGCCATTCTGCCCCGTGAGTAGATAATAGCAGGCCGACAACACCGTTTACATGTCATCCTGGCAACTTGGAATGGTGCTTGGTGTTTTCTTGACCGAACGGCACTCGATGAGTATCTGTATCACCCGCCGGCCACCTTACCTGTCAGCAAACGCTCCGGTACACCGTTGATTACAACAGCCAAGCCGCGAGTATGTGACCGTACCACGCGCGTTGTGAGTGCGAGGACATCGCGCCCGCGTTACATTGGATCTATAGCCGTGTCAGCATGAGTTCTCTACGGGCGTAATGGACCGTCGGCAATAGAAACTCCCAAACAAAATATACTACAAAACTAACTAGATCAGAGAATGATGAATGTGTGTGCGAGCATGGAAATGACTAATCAGTGACTAAAATAATGGATATGACCAATATCGTTCTTCAGGTTTCACTACGGCCATATGTTTGCGTGCTTTCAGATCTTAAAAACACACTTTAAAAATGCTAAGTTCTTGCGTTATATTCGATGCAAAAAGCGTTATATTCTATTCATAAATCGACTGTGTTAAAACGATCACTGCGGGACAGGACTATCTGGTATTATGACAGCAAGAAGCAGCAAGCGATGGATTTCAACTTCGACTCATTCTTTGACAACAATGTAATGGTTTGTAATGAGGAAATGTGTGTTTGCAGTTGTCATTTCCAGGCTTTTATATATATACATATATATCTTTTCTTCCAAACCAGCAGCAGGTTAAGATAGTGTTCTAAGCACAGTATAATGAGATGAGGTAGTCAGTTATCTTCCTCGACGCATTTCTTTCCCAGAAACTTCTGGAAATTATCTGATACTCATCTGGCTGCACTCCATAGCTGTCCTGGGTGGGGAAATAAGAATGCGGCCAGTGCGGAGGTTGGAACCTTGACCAGTGTATCGGGAACTGACAGCAAGTCCACTAAGCTATCGCCGCTCCTAATAGCAGGCTTATCCATGGAACACATTTTTTAGTCCCATCCCATCCCATGGGATTCCCATGATAATATTAATATGGAATACAGTTCAAATAAAATTACAAAAATGTATGCAAGTTTAGAGTTGGTGTCTACTAAATAGAACTACATGTACAAAGAGACACGTAAAACAACACAATTTATTAATGTTAATATACACGAGTATTTTATTAAAACAAAGTTTAATCTAAATATGACAATTCGGTGTCATTCTGACACTCTCATTCTGTTTCTGAGTCACTCTGCTCATTCTGCACACTATCAATTTCCTGCTGATCGACTGTTTCTAATAATTCAGTTAATCCAGGTAATCCCTGAACCATTTCCACAATTTTCATCTTACATGCAAATGTGATATACACAGAGTTTATAACGAGCGCTGGTAACATCCGTTTTCGTAACTTACTCAACAACAATCCAGCTGCACTAAATAAGCGCTCTACTGCTGCTGAGGACACTCGTATGGCAAAAACAATTTTCGCACATGCTTTTAGCAGTGGAAATCTATGTTCATTTCTCCAATAATTTAATGGTTGTGAAGTTACTTGATGTAATTTTTGAAACATGGTGACTTCATCCTCAAGGCATTTGTTTCTGATGTCATCAACCTTAAGTGCTGTGTTTGGTGGAGGATTTTAAAAAAAAAAAAGTCAAAATCACTTGTCGGCTTGTGTTCTACAATTCCTGCTACTTCACATACAGCAGATGATTCAGAAGAAAGATTTAAATCCTTGATGAATGAAATAACAGTTGGGACAACAAACTTAGAAAAAGCAATCGAATCATGTGCCCATTTATTGATGTCCACATTCCCTTTCTTCTTATTAATAACTGACGTGTCCGTGTCTTCTATTTTGGCTTTAATGTCAACTCAAGTAAGGAATCATGCAGTAACTGCCAGAGAACTGCCGCAAGTTTCTTCGCCAATATCAAAAATAACTTTGTACAACTGATAGACTAGAAGGAAGTATGACAGCAAAATTAAATGAGATGTAGCACGGTCAATTTCTAGTTTGTCACACACAAAAAGTTTTGAATTTCTCATGTATGTACAGCATTCCTTTAATCTGAGCAATATTCGGAATGTGGTTTAAGAATTCTTCATCATCTTCATTAAAGAATGCGACTATATTTTTTTTTAATGGGCATTGAAACGTTGGTAATATGATTCCCATTCACGTGTTACAGATTTTGTTAGTATGGAAAATTGCAGCTGTGATGCTTTTGCCTGGCGTGTATTGTAATATGTTTCAGTAATTGAAACATGATCCATGAACTAATCCAGTTCAGAAATCATGCCTCTGCTGAAGCTATCGGTAACGCATTTTGATAACCTGTGCTCAGTACAACCAGATCGGTGCATTTCTGCATCGGTATTAAACCGTCCATCAAATGCTAACGTTATGCTTGCTGCATTATCAGTACACACAAACAATGGACTGGAAAATGTGGTAGATTCGGCAAGAAATTCACGTGCAAAAAAAAAAAAAAACTGCGTAAATTGCAGTATGGGATTGATTACTATCTAATTTATAAGAGACAGAGAAAAAGTAATCCATTCCCAATTTTGATCTAGTCCACATGCAATAATTCCCCCATATGGCAAAAGACATGTTTGTCTTGCAGACAAAAAGGCAACTATTCCCTAAATTGCTAATTCTTGATCTTGTGCCATATTTTGAAACAATTTTTGAAACTGTAGTTTGGCCAATTTTCCTTGCGCCAAAATAGAACGAGTCACTGTTTGCCGTGATATAGTGTAATTATATACCTTGTATGCAGCGTGAGTAGATCTTGCAGCAAAGTTAGCAGCATCACATATAATGTCACATCTAGCTGAAATGGATACTGTTGGATGTGATGTAATTAGTTCAACAACTGTTGGTTTTTTTTTTTTTTGCCACGCATTTGACAATGTTGGTGGTGGTTTTGTTACTTCCCGCTGCTTGGCTTCAAAATATCTTTTGATGTTAGTAGAACCACCGGAACCACAGTTCATGCTATGCAGTATTGCAACTCCATAACCACTTTGATTAACCCATTTTTCATTAATCAACATATACCAACTGTATAGCGTGTTGCACTTTGCACAGCAAACAAATGGTGCTACAATATTTTCAGATATTTTAACTGCTTTAACATCAGCTGTTGAAGACTTTACAAGTGCTTTTGGAACATCAATCAAGTGGCATTCTCTCCCATTCAACATCTTAGCATTAACAGTTTTAGTAAGATCCTGGAACTCATATTTTTGGTTGGCCATTTTGGGGTACCGTAGGCTTACACAGGCAACACTCAGTAACACCGTGACTTCAAGTGACTGCCTTCACAAATTATTTGAAATTAGGACTACTATATACTTATAGACTATAAATATAGTACCTAATATTCAGCAACAAAACAAATTCGATTACAGCAGAACTAGCTTCGTATTTACAAATCGCCAAAGACGCCAATCAACAATAACAGCAACAACGCCTGACTAGCAGCGCGCATGCGCGCATTTATTAATTTATCCGGTGTCCCACCACGAGGTAAAGAATTGGTATAAATATATAAAGAAAAAAGAAGGATAAAATACTTTAAAAAGGTAAAAAAAAATAAAACAAAACAATTAAGAGTAGCTCTGACGTAGATCAAGTTGCTATGACATGGCTACTGTCCCATGTGTCCCATGGGAAATACAAATGTGTACTGTCCCATCCCATCCATACTTTCAATGGGATTCCCATGAGAATCCCATTCCCATGGATAAGCCTGCCTAATAGTCTAAAGTGCCGCATAAATCAAAACAGTATAATACATGGCTATAGCAAACTAAATGAACTAACAGCGAATTCTTCATGAACACTATATAGCATAATCTCTCAGTGTTGGCTATATATAATGTGCACTGCCAGTTGGAGTAGGCCTTCACGCTTTTTCACAGATCTCGGTCCTTGTTTATCTAGATCAACTCTGCTGATGATGTCCCTCCATGCCACGGTCTCAATCCATCAAGCATCATGCCTCTTTTCTCGCTTTCCAGTTGTGTCGATACTCTCCAATGCCTCTCTTCTTATCACATTACCTAAGAAATTCTTTTTCTTGTAGGCGTAAATAATATTCTAGTTTTGTTAGCTTCTTCCAGGCAATCGTTTTAAGTTACTCATGCAGTCTTAAATGTAACATCAAAAGCGTGTTCTTGGCACCTCATTCACCTATTTCATTATTATTTCGCTACAGGGAGAGAAGACATCCAGCGAGTTTTACTCCCCGTTTTATATGTCTATAATTGTCCACTTTATTTCCCATTTTAATTGCTGTTACTTGTCGCCAGTAAAAAGCTTTATTACTCTGAGATCTTTCTCTTCAATGTTGATATCTTTCAATTATTTTATCATTTCACAATATTTGATCTTAGATACTTCAATAATATCAAGACGGGACACAACTATCAGGAAACAAAATAAGACAAAAGACTCCGTGTATTGATAGCAGTATGATGAGCTGATTTATACAAAATGTAAAGTAAGCACAAAGTAAAATACAGAAAAGGTTAATAATAAATAATTAGTTAATATCTTCAAGTGCTTGTTTCACATGTCAGATTACATCCACACATTATTTGTAAACGCGCACGCACGCATGCACAAACGCACGAACTTACACACACCCATTCACCAACCCCCAGCCACATAAAGACAGACAGACAGATGGACAGACACATGTTTCCTACATTACATTGCATTGCTGTTGCAAAAAAGCTATTATATAAGCACACACAAAGTAAGCGGAGGGGAAAACCAAGCTAATGCCAAGCCAGATGTTGCCGTACACGTGTGAGGTCTTAGCGCGTCATATATACTATATCAAGGTTTTATGATGTGGGCTGACAAGTTCCCTTCGTCGTCCTCTTTCAAAATCCGTTATTCTCATTACAAGACAGTGTCGCCATGCTGGGTCCAATTAGTTTCCCGCCCCTGGAGTAGATGGTATGTATTTTCGATACAAGATACTTTATAAATAGCAAATGAAAACTGATCTGTCAGAATGCGAAATCAACAAATCGGTAATATATTACAGGATTCCACCTACCTTAAGGCATACGGGCATGTGTATGTCCTATCTTTAGCTTGAATGGCCAATGCTTGCAGAGTTAGTAGTCCGTAGACTGTTTTTACTACTCCAGACAGAGTTCTATGGGAGGAGACGACAAGAAAACACAACGATTACACCAAGTGTCAAAGTGAGAGTAACATGTGCACATTTAGATGTAATTAAGGTATTAGAGGGAAAGATGGGAATAGTGTAAGGCACATAGTATATGTGCCATGCCGGGTTCGAAGTC
>OY992877.1:147450396-147505396 GCA_963921405.1 Cepaea hortensis | reverse complement strand
TCTCTCCGTAAGGCCGTGCATACGCTTCAATGTGATCAGAGCTCACATTCCAGCTCATAACAGAGATTTACTTGACAAATGTAAAGAATAAACTCAAAAGCGCTAACCAAGAAGAAGACAGGAGGACAAAGTAGAGTAACACTGAGGGAACTGTGAACATGTTACGTGTACCACGGCTAATGACGTGTTATACTGGGCATATCAGACTAGAACGCCGGGATCCCATTCAGGAGACCAGATTCGAATCCTCGTTACACTGGTGTATTTGGTTATGTCAAGGGCCAAAAAAAGAAAGCTCTACTCTGCACGGTTGGCAGCGACTGCCCAAGCCAGGCGGCCTTAATTCAAGACCCCACTCCCTTTTCTGTTCTACACCGCAAGTTGCTATAGGTAGTAATGCCAGTTTTGACAGTTCTGACCATATAACATAGCGAGTGCCGATGGGTCTATAAAAATATTTTTGTAGCATCATAAACCCAATACATTTAAAAGGGTCCCTTACATTTGTTTTACTTACAATAAAGAAAGTGGTATATCCTTGGAGTGAACTGTATTATACGTACTAAACAGAGAAAGAACATTTGCTATGGTATGCCCAACTTCACATTTACGCTACCCTTCCTTCTTTCTTGTTTCCTATCACGCTCCATCAAAACTAACTAACTCTCTCTCTCTCTCTCTCTCTCTCTCTCTCTCTCTCTCTCTCTCTCTCTCTCTCTCTCTCTCAATCAGGCCATTTCTCCATGAACATACTTAGCTGACGGCACCGAATTAAGAGCCGAGTTGAGAGCCAAGGTAAAATCGAGTACATCCTCGCCCACCAGGTGTAACAGCACTTGACTTGCCACTTCTGCTGCCACATCCTCATGGCCACACAGGCAATCCAGCAGCAATGATAGCTCAAGTATCTGTCAAGCAAAAATTACAGAAATTAACCGGAAGTAAACGCTGGACATGGAAATGTAAGACATTAGGGAAACTAGCGTGGGATCCTGGCGGCCAGCAAAGAAACACAATATGTACATTTCTAAGGCATTTATAGAAGACGGAAATAGCATGTAATGCACAGAAATAGCTCGATAGCTAGTTCCTCGTTCGTTCAATGAAGTCGCGGCATCATTTGTGAACACAAGTTCGAATCCGCCCGTCTAGTTTTTTTTTTTTTTTTTCATTTGACGACCGTGCAGTTATAGCTTTAACTTCTGTGATGTGCGCTAACTTAGCTGCATATGCTTTACATGACACTGCAATCATCATCATAATTGTATGTCTGTTTCTGATTATTTAGGCAAATTTATATTCAGTAGTTTGCCATTTCTATCTGAACGATCGACGCTCATAGCATTGTGAAAAGCAACGCAATGCGCACTGCTTTCAAATCGCTGCGGCTGATTTCGAACCCGGACTGGTGTGCCTACAACTGCTATTTGTCTATTTTGACCGTGTAGCTTCGTATATTGGAAACAACAAGTTGTCATCAGAACTGATAATGAAGTGGGTCAATATCAGCCTATTAAGAGAAGTATGAGTCAGGGATGTGTAATGTTTCCAGATCTATTTTCCATGTATAGTTAAAATATTTTCAGAAATGTAGGAGATATTAATGAAATCATCACTGGGGGAAGAAACATCAATAACATTAGATATGCAGATGATACAGTACTGATCGCAGACAATGAGCAGGATCAGCAACATTTAGTAGATGCGGTTGTTTTGCACACAGTGAACAACTAGGGTTAGAATTAAATTGTAAGAAGACAAAGATTGTGGTCGTCACTAGGAAGAACGAAATACCACAATGTAATTAATATAAAGGTAAATGGGAATATTCTTAAACAACTGACTCGGTACAATTATCTCTAGAACATTCATAACATCTGATGGGAGATACCTTCACGAGATTAGAACAAGAATCGCCGTGGTAAAGGTTGCCTTTTGCAAGACGAAAAACATACTGACCAATAAAAAGATGTCAATTGCTACGTGAAAAAGAGTGTTGAGGTGCCACACAGAACCTGTACTTTTGTATGGATGTGAACCATGGGCAATGTGCAGACAAGCTGAAAAACATCTGATGGCTGTGGAAACGTTTCTGAGGAAAATGCAAAGAATACCATGAACAGAGAGAAAAAACAATGAACAAGAAATGAAGAAACGAGAAGATATGACTTGGAGAACTTGGTGACAACTGGCAAGATCGAAGGGAAGAGACCAAGGGGAAGTCAGAGAAGTACATACCTGGATGGCTTGACCACATGGCATGGTCAAGACAAGAACACTGAGCTGATCCACGACTCTGGTGATAGAGTGAAATGGCGAATCATGACCGCACACGCTTATCGGCATGGCACATGATGGAAGGATGGAGCTACACAGTTAACTTCTGTGATGAGTTAGTTGCCTGTCCTTTACAGGACGAACGAACGAACGAACGAACGAACGAACGAACGAACGAACGAACAAACTTTATTTTAAAAGGGTAACAAATTGGGCACGCAGGCCCGTCTTACATTCGGCCCTTTCGATCACTCATCTTTCATTCATCAAATGTGCATGTTACATTTACATAGAGAAAAAAAAAACATTGTCAAATTGATTGTGTAAGCATAAACAATGCATATTACGCATGGTACATTCATATGGGGGAAAAAACACATTGTCAAATGAAAGTTGTAGACATAAACAGTGCATATTACGCATGGTACATTCACATGGGGGGGGGGGGGGGGGGGAAACACATTGTCAAATGAAAGTTGTAGACATAAACAGTGCATATTGCAATGTTGTGAGACTCATTCCCCCATCAACCCTCACATCCCGCAGCCACCAACACATCCCTCAGCCACCCACACATCGCAATCAACCCCAACATGGCCTGTCTGTTTACGTTCACTAGTTTGCCATGGCTTTCAGAACGACCGACGCTCATGCTGTAGTTAACATTCAACATAGGGCGGTCTGCTTCAAATAGCTTGCAGCTGATTTCCAACTCAGTACCGGTCTCTGTGGCTGAGGGCTTGCGAACGCAGTTTGTGAGCCCGTATACCCGGGTTCGATACACAGCGGTGCTGGTTTTTTCGAAAATAGGTATAAGAGCCGGTCGTTCAGAAAGCAATGGCAAACTACTGAATGTAAAATTTGCCCAGGAATCACGAACAACGAAAATGCTGGGGTTGATTGCTACGTCCTGTGAAGGACATGCAAATTAAATGCGGCAGATAATATCTACTTCCGCTTCTAATGTATGGTGTCAATCAATAAGGATGAGTCTATTACATTTTCGTAACTGACAAGACGAGTCTTCCAAATCCACACTAGAGCTATTCATTTTCTGAACACACTCTGTACCACGCAATCCACCTCATGTTGTAAAATGGTAGGGGTCTCCGTGTCCGAGTGGTCAAGTCGCCGGCCTCGCAACTCCTAGGACTATGGTGGGTTTTTTTTTTTTTTTTTTTTGGCGTTCGTTCGCTATAAAGTTAAGCGTAGTACATACACGTGTTACCGCTTTTAAGTGCACTGGGCTAATTTTTGGGTATAGATATGTTTTCCCTCTTACCAGTGTCACTCGCAGTAAGGCGTACCCACTCCGACATCAGAGGTACTTGTAATTTACGCCCCCGAGTCGAGGATGAGAAGACAACACTTTAGCCAACTGACCGCTACCTCGGCACCAGCACCGGATAATTAAGAACGAGTGCTCTTATCATATCACCCATGCTGATCTCCTACCTTGGGTCCATTTTCAGACTGTCTTTCGTTTCACGAGTGTAGTTTGTTTGTTTGCTTTTTTTTAAAGACTCCTGAGGGTTGTCGCTGGAGCTACAGAGTTTGTGCTCTGTGCGACATTCTCGTCAAGCTGCTTGGCATACAGAGACCTAGATGTACGGGATAAAACCCCTGTCTGACGACGTTGATCTTCTTCACGTTTAAACAGATTCTTTTTAAGTCCCGAACAATCATCTGCAATGGATCTTGTGACGTAACAGTGCCATCACATTTTGTAGGCCTGAATGCAGGGAGGATTAGATGCCAGTCTTTGCCTCTGGTAGTCAGCGTACCCACGCCTGCCGCTTCGCCGTTCGCCCATCGCCATTGAGCTTTAAGGTGATAGATGAAATAGGATGAAGAATGACTTTCGCGATGAACTGGATTAAAGTGAGGAAAAGTTGCGCAATTCATCGACTACACACTCTCTCGCCTGAGTCCGTCTGAATCCAGTAGCAAGACAAGTCAAGACAACTGGAGACAAATGCAAGTGCAGTGGGTGGTCAGGCGCTCTGTGTGCCTTGCCGTGCTCAGTAGCTCCATAACATTTTGCATGTAAACACCGTTTTGCCCGTTGAATCATCAATGATTTCTTCCGCGCAGTCTGCCGAATCCTGACTTAATATGCTGGGTAGGCATAATCTAGTTTCCCGATTGGTTTGACGCCGAATCGGTTACCCTCGCCTGGTTGGCCAGTGGGTAGCCGCTGCTGCATGCTGACAACTACCAGGAGCCACAGGCGTGACCGAAATGACAGGCTTGTACCAGTGGGAATTGGGCACTGAAAAGGGCGTGTCGTTACCTGTCATCCCAGTCCCCCCCCCCCCCCATCCCCGACTTTCCTGTGGTAGCGGGCAACGGACGCACGCGTCGAACACTCGTCGGACGGCGCCCATGACATTCTCACTGTAGCGCACTATCAATGATACTAACGCGCCCGCCTCTAAACAGATACCACGATATATTATTATTATCATTATTGTTATTGCCGGTCTCCCTGGTCGAGATATTAGCAGCTTTCTCCGTAACCCCTGAATACTCTCGTGGTTGACGTGAGCGCACGAGAATTGGAAGCGGTGCGAGTCGTGCCAGTGACTTATGAGAGTATGGAGCCGGTCGCTCAGAAAGTCGTGGCGTGCTGATGAGCGTAATCTAGCCTAGGAATCAACATACAGCTGAAAGATGCTGATGTTGACCGCAATATCCTGAAACTGGATGGAAACGCAAGGAGGAAAAAATTATTGTTATTATTATTGTTATTACTATTATTATTATAAATAGAACATACATATTTTGATCATTCTAAATGTCAAATCGGTTGGGTAACAACTATAGAAGGTGTGATCCTGGAAGAAGAGGCAAATGTTGACCAGCAAGAAGATGGGCATATGGCATTTCAGACACCTTGGTCATGCAATGGCAATACATGAGGCAGAGAACTGGAAATTATCTAGATCCCGATGACAGCAACCGTTCTGCAAAGAACATTGCTCCACGATGATGATAATAATTATTATTATTACTATCCGAAATGATTATTATTATTATTTAAACTGTCCGTATTTTTCAGCATCAGGTTACGAAGAGTTTTCTGAACAAGGCTCTAGTGTTGACTCTATACAAGGTAATGTTCGTTACCTCTGCTATTCCACCAGGCTTGAGCAAGTCTTCACACTTGCACCGTTTCAGCTTCTTGTTAATGCTGTTCGCAGGTAATCTCGCTACATGGTCGAATCATCTAACTCATGAATGATTGTGTCTCCTAGAGTTTATCTTGTGAGATTGCTCCTATGGGTCAGACTTTCATTTTGTGTCTGATAAATTCCGGGCAGTCTTGTAGGATCTCCTCTGGTGTTGCTTTGCTTGGCCGTAAACTGAACGTGTTCTTGCAATGCAGGAAGTAACTTAACAACACACGCTGAATCTCTAATTCATAAATTAAATACTTGTCTTGGCTCCCTTTCCATGGGTCACTTAGCCATGCACACTTCCAGCTAAGATGTATTCGATATGCATATATGTAACATTTATTACTTCTAGTAAGTCTACTCTTGGCGATTTCCAACAGCCGTGGGATTTTTATCGGACGCAACATGTATATGGGAACGCATACTTTTCGACTTTATCTGAGAAAGGTTGTGAATTTGATCTCATCGCCCAAGAGACGAAGGATTCCAAAGAGACGGAGATGGGGAGTATTCCATCAATAGAAACCAATGTTTTATTACTCCCTAACCCCAAGGTTGGAAATAGGATACTGACTCCTCTCAGTCATGCGATAAGCCAAAATAAAATAAAAACAAAGTTAGTTAGTTAGTTAGTTAGTTAAGTCGCAGTTCCAACTTCACAGCAACGGGTCGTCCCCATTATGCTCCATTCCTGTGCCAGTGAATATCACACAAAACGCTCCCACTGCCCAATGTGAAAATAAAAACAAAGTGAATGGCAAAGGTGGTGACAGTGACGTGAATAAATAACCACATTAGCCACAAAAACACCTCCTAAAGTTATCGATGATGGGAAGGAAGCGTTCACCACTATCGTGTTTCCATCGCAGCTCGCAGACGGTGTGGCGGTCCTGCCTGCTCTAACATGATCTCATCAATAAGCCAGAAGCTGGTGTGATCGCTCCCCTGAATGCTCCAGCGTTTCAAGCGTTATAGTTAACGCTGGCGTTAATTAAACAGGTACAGCGGCCGCGAAACCTTTAATTGCTTTATGTGTGGTTTCACACCGCCGACAGCTACGTGTATGAGTAACTCACTCTCTCTCTCTCTCTCTCTCTCTCTCTCTCTCTCTCTCTCTCTCTCTCTCTCTCTCTCTGTGTGTGAGAGAGAGAGAGAGAGAGCACGAGTGTGTGTCTATGCTCAAGTATGTGTATGCGTGTATGTGTGTAAGTGTATGCGTGCTTGCGCGCGTATGTAAGTGTGCTTGCGCGCGTGTGTAAGTGTGCTTGCGCGCGTGTGTAAGTGTGCTTGTGTGCGTGTGTGTTTGTGCGCACTGTGTTGGAGGTGGGGAAAGGGTTATTTTGTACAACTCAAATGTAAGTGTAGGTCAGATGCTGACAATATAACAGTATTAACAGCCACATCAAATTTTGTACACCGAATTGAATACGTGACTGATTCTGACAACTAAACAATATAGAACGTCATCACCAGCAAGCACCATGTCCAGCGGCTCAGGCGACGGTGTCCCTCCACAACCATTAAACATGTGTGTTTCTGATAATTACCATCACTGATCATCTACGGTGTCGCTCTATCATCCCATCCAAAATAGGATTAGACATACAGACTGGTGGACGGACGGACAGACAGATAGACCGACTTGGAGTAGTGAATAAAACTGGAGAATTATTCACGCTTGTTTGTGTGCACAGATTCAATCGGTGATGGCGGTAGTACTTTTCCACATAAAAGAATGCATAAAGCATCGCGGGTACCACCAGATTACAATACATAAAATGGGACTAATCATATAGGCAATAACAAGATATTCCGATAATTTCAAGGCGACGTAAAGTTTTAGTTGATTAGCTTCTATTTGAAACGTTGTGACGGCAGTGGCTTAAGCTGGATATTCTTTACCATTTCTAACAAATCAAGGATTGTTATCTTGCGCAATTTGCACTTGTTTAGGGGGAGGGGTTGCACTACCGCCAGTGCAAAGTTTACCTGAGACCTTCCCTCCCCCCTCTTTCACCAATTTTTGGGCACTGATCAGAATAACTAACCCCAGTGCAATGTTTACTTGGGACTTTCCCTTTTTAAACCTTTTTGGCACTGACTAGAGAATGGTTGGCACCCGATCTGCAACCCAATGCATTATTATGTACTTCCTTTACGGTCTCGATAACAAACAGCTCTAACGAACACTGACCGTTCATGCATACTGGCATAACACACGATGATGATGATGATGATGATGATGATGATGATGATGATGATGATGATGATGATGATGATGATGATGATGATGATGATGATGATGATTGTGATGTTATGTTCCAGTTAAGCATCAGGATAGTCATCCGAATAACTAACCCCAGATCAGGACTAAAAAAATGTGACACCGTTAGAACGATGCGAACATTAATAACCCGGATGAAGTTGGCAATTTGACATAGTAGGCCGTATAGGCGGATTACTGGCAACATTTCAAAATGATTAAATCTACCCACAACAAACTTTATATTCTTCTTCTTCTTCTTTCGTTCGCCTGAAATATGTTTACAACTGCAATGCTGTCTCTTGTATGAATCTAACAGTCTTTTTTAGTTCACTCAGCGGTCCATAGAGTTTATCTTCCACTGTTGTCTCTCTAGGCCAGAAGGTTCGCCTGGATATGTTGTGGTTTGGGCAATTCTGGAGTATGTGCTCTGCTGTCTGCGACGCCAAACCACATGTGCACATGGCTGAGTCACCAATCTTGAATTTTGTATACATGTGGTTGCGTAATCTATTGTGTCCTGTTCTGAAGCGCAGAAGAATGACCTGTTCTGGTCTGTCCATAACGTGGTAGTCGTCTTGAGTAGGTGTTGGTGGCCTTCTGATTGATGTGATCATTCTTTTCTTTTGGTGGTATGTAACGGGCACATCAGATTGTTCTTCTTTTGCTCCTTCCTTAGCCAGTCGATCAGCTCTGTCGTTTCCGGGGAGTCCACAATGGGATGGTATCCACTGTATGGTGACCTTACGCTGACTGCTGAGTTCAGAAAGTAGTGTCTTTAGAACTGGCAATTTCCCAGACAGGAGCGCCTCTATTACGGATTTTGCATCTGTCAATATCACCACAGGTTGTGTACCATGGCTGGTATTTTGTAATTTCTCTGTGGCTATCTTGATTGCCTCAATTTCTTTATCACAGTTATGGCAGTACTTTCCTGTTGGAACACTGGCCGTATTATTTGGGTATTCTATGTACACTCCCGCTCCTCCATTTCGAACAGCATTTTGTGCTGACCCATCTGTGTAGACTCGAATCCAGAGAGCCTGTGGGTATCCGTCGTCAAGGAAGCTGAGAGTGGCTGTTCTGCGATGTACACTGTTCTGTTCTTCCTTGTCAAATATATCTCTCACTTTTGTCTGGATTTGTAGCGATAGTCTATGTTCATCTTTCCACGGGGTTCGCTCTGGAATAGTTGTCAGGGGGATACCAACTGTGGGAAGATCGATGGTTTCTCTGCAGTTGTTTGGCCTGGTGGATGAAACTACTTCTTTTCAACCGCCCCTTAACTATGTTTTCAAATCGGTTCTTCTTAGGGTGGCCTAGCAAGCTGAGGAACTTTTCTGCTTGTATTAGTGTTTTTGTATCTATGCGTTCTCTTAGAGCTTGTGTCCTCCCAATTTTCTCCATTGCTATTATAGGGGTTGATCTCATCCCGCCTGTGATGACTCTAAGAGCTTGATTTTGCACCTTGTCCAGCTCCTGTAATGTGGTTTTTTTTATGCTGAACACCACGCAGTTGACCCGTATTCCAAGTGTGGTCGTATGCTCTGTTGATAAACTTTGCTAAGTATTTTCCCACTGGCGCCCCAAGTGGTTCTACTTAGCTTTCTCAGGATGGCTAATTTCCTTCTGGCTTTTGTTACTGCTTTTTTTTATATGTTTTCTCCATGTCAGCCTGTCATCAAATGTTACACAAAGGTATGCTGGTTCTTTATCTTCTCTTAGGTGTGTTCCATTTATCTGAATGATCCCTGCCTTTTGTTTCGGAGAAAGGGTAAATAGAGTGGTGCTGCACTTTTTAGTGTTTATGCTGATACACCATCTATCCGCCCGTGCAACAAATGTATCTACAGCTCTCTGTAACAATATGGTGGCCACTGAAACATGTTCATTTGCGCTCCACAAAACCAGGTCATCAGCGTGCATTGCCGCTTTAATTCCATACGGTAGATTAGCACCAAGATCACTGATGAAGATTAGAAAAAGTGTTGGGGACAGGACTCCTCCCTGGAGAACACCGTAACGCAATAACTTTCTTGCTCTTGAGACCGTCTATCTGTACTCGGGCTCTTATGTTGTGTAAGTATGCTTTCGCCCATTTGTACATTCTTCCACTGACTTTACAGTCTCTCAGTTTCTTCATTAGTCCTTCTTTCCAGACGTTGTCAAAGGCTTTCTTCAGATCTATCCAAGCCACAAGTACCAGCTTCTTCTCTTGGAATGCATCCTTAACTTCTCGAGAGAGGTAGGTTGTCTGATCTTCCGTAGAGTAGCACTGCCTAAAGCCAGCCTGTTGTGGCACAAGGATGTTTTCACTTTCAATGTACCACTGTAGTCTGTGATTGATGACGTGTTCCATTGTTTTGCAGAGACAGCTAGTGAGGCTAATGGGTCTGTAGCTGGAGGCAATGGAACTGTCTTTCTCAGATTTTAGGAGGGGTATCATGATTGCTTCTATCCAGATATGTGGAACACTGCCTAAGGTCCATGTGTTATTAAAGATCTGTAGCAGCTTTGCTTTGGCCTCTGTTCCTAGGTTCCTGATCATTTCATTGGAGATACCATCAGCTCCTGGTGACTTTCTCATTTTAAGTTTTGATATGGCTAGCTCCAGTTCACTGATTGTGATAGGTGCCTCCATAACCTCATGTACAATTTCCTTCTGTCCTGTATGTTGCCATTTCTCTCGAATCTATTGTTGTTTCTCTGGACTAATTTCGATATTGTTATCTTATGCAAATGAGTCAGCAAAATGGTCAGCTGCTTGCTTTCCTGTTAAGGTGTTTCCGTCTTTATGTAGTGCAATTTTTGAGTTTCTCCCTGTGCCCTCATCGTTAAGCTGTTTTATTAGCTTCCATAACTTCCTTGTGTCTCTTTCAAAGTTCAGTGACTCTGTTTTCTCCTGCCAGCTTTTCTGTCTAGCCTGCAGCTGGGCCTTTTGAAATTTGGCTTTTGCGTGCTGATATTTATTGTGGTGCTCTTGGCTGGGATTGGCCTCTGCTTGCTTTCTACATACATCCACATCATTATGCAACTGTTCCAGTTCACTACTCCAGCAGGGTTTATAATGTTTACGGGCTCCTCTTGGTATCTCGTGCTGCCTGTAGTATGCATTTCCCAAACTCTTCAACTACTTTATTTATGTCCTTCTCAGTGTTCAGGTTTCTAACCAGTATGCTGGTGCGATGCTTGTGCATTGCCCAGTCTGCTTTTCTTGTAGTTCCACCTCGAGAGGGTGCTGCTTTCACTTACAAGCTCATTTTCTACAGTTAGAAAGACTGGCCGATAGTCACTGCCACCAAGTTGTTTCCCAACAATTCGTGTAATGTTTCACTGCAGGTCTGGGGAATGAAACGCCAGGTCAGGTGTAGTTGTAGTGTGCCATGATCTCGAGTAGAAGGTATGTGGGTCAGACGGCTTGTTAATCAGGATGAATCTATTCTCATCCTGCCAGTCGTCCAGTCTCTCTCCTCTCTGGTCCATGTGATCATAGCCCCAGCTCTGCGAGTGGCTGTTGAAGTCGCCACACACAATAATTTTTCCTTTTAATGGTAGTGTGCCCAGTGCTTGTGGGCGGTCATTTGGACAGTAGTAATTGATCAGGTGAAGGTCTGTATTGTCTGTCTTAAGTTTAAGTGCCTGATACTCAGCCCCTTCCATGTAAACTTCAATTTGGGAAGTAGGGATGTTGTTTTTTGACAAGAGTCAGTATCCCACCCTTTCGCCTGTCCTTTCGGTCAGATGGGTAACACTGGTAGCCTCTGATTTTGAAGACTATATTTTCGTTGAGGTGAGTTTCTTGCAAGCAACATACACTTACATTTTCTTTGGCCAAAATGTTTTCTAGTTTTATTCTCTTTTTTTTTTTTTTTGGTTGTTGATACCCTCTGCATTCCAGTGCATTATTTTAAGTCTTTGTTACGGCCATACGTTCTATTGTCAGGCCCTCTGGCTCCGCAGGACACCTGAGAAGGACCTCCATTAGTTGTGGTTAGACCCTTACGAGGCATAAGGCCCGGCACTGCACCTGCCTGGGGGTCCAGAGAAGGGCGAGCACCATAACATGTAGCAGTTGTCGACATAATTCACGGCGTTATTGCGTGGCAGCCTGATTTCTGTGGTGCGCCTCCTGGCTGGCTGCCTCCGTCTTCAGCACCTATCTTTTGCAAGAGTAGACTATGGTCTTACTCGACACACGAACACATATGATGGCCTGCCTCGCATCCTGTGTTCACATTGTTCACCAATGGTACAAACTCGTACGTCATGATTGTTTGATTGTTAGTTCTGTGTACCAGTGTCCACTAAATTATTTATATTTGCTGAGGATGTCAGGGAAGCTCGGTGCTAAAATCTTGCACACCGACGTCAGACGTGATAGCAAATATCGCAGACACAAAGGAACCAACACCCTTTTACTCAGCAAACGGTTCTTCCAGAACGAACGAGGCAGAATAAGAATGTGTAAGAAAGTAATATCCTTTCGTATCCCACACTAATATATAGAGGTCCAGTTTAGTTTAGTTTAGTTTAGTTTAGTTTAGTCGACGCATCAACATCACGGCACACGGGTGTAACCCATAAGTGTTCCGTTCTACTACTAACTCAAGCCTGAATTCGGAGACTCTCAGCTCAGTACCCGAACTCTGTAGCACCAGCGAGGATCCTAAAATACTTTGGGTAGATTTTTAACTCGAAATGTCGCCCGGGCAGCACCGTTAGGCTACTCTTTTTTCAATTCCCAACTGCCAAGGAAGTTTTTACATACGCAACAATACACTTGGGCGTCCGATCTCACTACCCAGAGACCAGGGGAAATTTTGTTACTGGACGTCCACGTGAAAAAAATCCCGGCCCTTACCAGGGCTTGAACCCGGGACCTCCAGCACTCGAGGCGGACACCATACCTCGAGACCACTCATCCCCCTTAAAGGTCCCCACCGACGCAGTGATCAGCAATCGCATAGTCACACACGAACAACCTCACTTCTCAGCAATGGATCTCCTGGGTCGAAACACACATGCCACGTGCAGCAGATGCATGGCCCGCAGCGTTACGATAGAAAAGCCGTAATATGCAAGTAATGTCAAAAAATGTACACATTGCAGATTTAATGCGACTGTGCTTTTTTTTTTTTTTTTATTATTATTATGTACCACTGAAAAATAAGAGAATGTTAAGCACAGTGTGTGGTGGTGTCAAAAGGGTAGGGTAATGGTGGATGTATGAAATAAAAAGAATAATAACCAAGATACAATATTTGATACGGTACATATTTGACACAACACAGTACATACAATATTTGACACGACACGTGCAACATTTGACAAGGAACATACGATATTTGATGACACGGCACATACAATATTTGACACGGCACACACAATTTTTGACACGGCACATACAATTTATGACACGGCACATACAATATTTTGAACTCTCGAAACTGTCTGGTGAATAAAATTATTAAACAGTGTAGGATCTGCAGCCATCCCGCGTGATGTGCGAAGTAAAGATACGGAGAACTCCAGAAATATAATTTACCATCATGATAGGTATCACATTACCCACATCACGCGCTACTGTGATATATCGTGATGCATCTATACATTCCTATTATAACCGCTATATTTCTGTGTGCTTCTCGGCACGCCAAGTGTCCACATTCTGACTTCAGGGACAGACAGACGGACAATATCACATTAGATTAATGGTGGCAGGGGAACTTTCGACCAAACAGAGACCGAGCAGGGATTTTGTCGGACAAAGAGGACGGATATAGATCACTGTTTGGTTGTGAATAGCCTGGAAGACTGAGTTTTAGCTCTTATATATCCGCTGCATTGGCGTTCAGCTCGCCAAGGCCCTCACAAGGGCTTGGATATATCGGACTGAGGTTAGTGGAGATACTTTTCTCCGGACCCGGTAGAAAATCCCACAATGCACGGGGATCATATTGCCAAGCTCTCCTTTCCCTTTCTAAATCCAGAACTGGAGAGGTGTGCAAGGCTGGTACTGGAGCTTGACATATGTGGAGGGGTATACAAGGATGTGGCCAGGTCATGGTTCTACAACACAGCATAAACACACGTATTTGCATATAGTCGCAAAATACATGTGTGTTTGTTTATGGACTGCCTTGGTGGCCTCAAGGGGTTTTCCAATTGATACTTATGTGTAATACGAGCACAAACATACAGACCAGGATAATATCCAGGACGGTCATGTTTCCTCTGTGGACTTTAGGTATTTCCCTCTCCAAAAAAAAAAAAACTCCAATCCAATGGCCCAGATTGGAGTGGGGGAGGAGGGGGAGGAAGAGGAGGGGGGAAGAGAGAGAGAGAGAGAGAGAGAGAGAGAGAGAGAGAGAGAGAGAGAGAGAGAGAGAGAGAGAGAGAAAGAAAGAGATTAAAGATACAATAGATGCACCTCTGAGTAAACCTTTCAAAGGATTCACTGACCGACAAGAACATGTCCTCAAATTGTGTGTGTGTGTGTGTGTGTGTGTGTGTGTGTTATTTCTCAACAGAGTCCCCCTGCATGGGAATAGACTTGGTCCACCTGTCCATTCTGGGGAAAAGATTTTGGGTGTTGACTTAAACCAATTTTGCACCACCTCCATTACCTCGTTTTCATCTCCAAATCCCGTAAATGAGAGTCTTAAACAAGTGAAAGTCTGAAAGTACTACGTCTGGACTGTATGATGAATGTTTCTAGAATTTAAAATTCAGAGCAAGTACTGTATCCTTTGTATGCCCAGGAGTTGTCTCTTTTTCAGAGAAGTTCCCAGCGTTTCCATTGTAACGCGGGCTGCAATTTGTTCACTAGTATGCCACTGTATGCAGCACTAGTCAGCTTCATCCCTTCCTTGGAAATGCACCAAAAGATGGTCAACATGACTTTTCCAACAGATTCCCGAGTTTGAATTTTTTCTGCGCTTCATCTATTCATCTTCGTCTTCCATTCTGAAATCTTTCTTACCCATTCACCCCTGGCTCAAACAACTGTCTCCATACTGAACCGCCATTCTTCTGTAGATTTCACAAGGTTTCACGCCTTCTTCCATACCAAACGGAAAAAAAAGAACTACGGGTCGTTGTTCTTTCACGGTGCAAGTAGATAGTGGGAAAGTCACTTTGTAATCGCTATTGAGCATGCAAAAACTGTTCGATCCTCACGACTCCTGCAAGGGTAAAGCTTAAGAGTCAGTTTGTGTCATAAAATAAGATTTTCCGTTATCGATACTCTACCATGCAACTTATAAATTTTGTTTAGTCTCTGTTACTTACTTACGGTCCCTCGTACACACAGAGACGGAGTGATTGGATTAATAATGGGATCTCATGAGCAAGAAATGTCACAATGGACAAGTAAAATTCGACATCTTTGGGATTCCACATTAACTTGTTTCCTTCTGATTCCCCAAGGAACACATGCCTCAGTTAGTTCATCTATGTCGAGCGTCTATATTGGTGTCTCGTTTTCACATGTACAAATGACACGCTAGTTATTACAATGTTCTTCTTTGTTCACTTTCTCCGTATTGGGTGTCAATTAAATGTTGCTTTCCCAGTGGCTCCATTATCGAGTGATTTGTGTGATTATATACTCGCAGCCACATCTCCCCCCCCCCCACCTTACAAACACATACATACACACACATAAAAACCTGTCCCGTAGAAGAAACCTAAGTTGAGTCTGTGATATGATAGGGCCACTACATTTTGTAGGCCTTTATGCAAGGAGAAATAAGTGGCCAGTCGTTTATTATATTAGCGCGCGCCCACGCACACACACACACACGCACACACACACACACCACAATTATATATATATATATATATATATATATATATATATATATATATATATATATATATATATATATCTTATATATAAATTAGGATCTCCGTCTGTCTGTCTGTCTGTATGTATGTCCTTTATGCGCTCGCGAACGGCCCATCCGATTGAGATGAAATTTTCTACACGCCTTTCTTTCATTCCAGCGCTGCCAACTGTGATATTTTGTTAGTGTGAAATCGCCTGCTTACTCAGTATTATTTCATTTTTCATTTTTCATTATAATTTCATATATCTCAGGGGACCTAACTCTGTAAAAGTTATTTTCTGTATAACTTATAGTCATATTGTGGCATCGTTTTCAAAGATTTATAAACTCTTTGTCCATAGTTATGTACCGGCATATGATTTATAATAAATAATGATACAATCTGTAAGGCATTTTTAAAGTTTTCATAAAAATAATGCACAATGCATAACATTGTAACTCATCTTTTTTTGCTTAAGAAGTTACTGTAGTCATGCAGGTGATTAGAAAGAGTTTTCATTAAAAATAATGGATGGTGTGTGGAAGGACATTCTTTTAAGTTACTTTTTTTGTTGTATGAATTTAATGAGAACTTATATGACTACTTATATGAATTAAATGAGATGCTCCCCACCAGGGACTGGGCGAAGCCGGACAGGGTCAGGGAGACAGATAGACAGACAGACAGACAAATAGACAGTCGGGAACAGGAACTTATATGACTACTTATATAAATTAAATGAGATGCTTCACACCAGGTACTGGGCGATGCCGGGCCGGGTCAGACAGACAGACAGACAGACAGACAGACAGACAGACAGACAGACAGACAGACAGATAGTCGGTAACGGGAACGGGAACTTATATGACTACTTATATGAATTAAATGAGATGCTCCCCACCAGGGACTGGGCGAAGCCGGGCAGGGTCAGGCAGACAGATAGACAGACAGATAGACAGACAGACAGACAGTCGGGAACGGGAACTTATATGACTACTTATATGAATTAAATGAGATGCTCCCCACCAGGAGCTGGGCAATGCCGGGCAGGGTCAGCTAGTATATATATATATATATATATATATATATATATATATATATATATATATATATATATATATATATATATATATATATATATAATGAAATCCATTTAGCAACGACTTGACCACAAGTAATCTGACTATGGAAGTCATGGCAGTAAGTAAAGCAATAACATGGCTCAAGACACAGACCTTCACCCGGACATGCTTCCTTGGTGACTCAATTGCATGCTCAGGAAGATAGAGATGGGATGGGTCCGAAGACAGTGATTGGTATCTCTGGGGAGGTCACGACTGGCAAAAATTAATTTCATTTTCATGCCAGGGCATTCGAGTGTACAAGGAAATGAGCAGACTGACAGGCTTGCATGTAAGGCATGCACCAGACTGATATAATGAATGCACTACGAGAAGTAAGACGTTTGCGAGACCCTAGTGATGATGACTGTGAATCTACTACAACCTTGGTCAAACTGCGAGAACAGCAAGTTAAAAGAAATGTAGCCAGACAAGAGCACTATGCAGTAAGCCAAAGAAGATTAATAAACCAACACAGAACTGGTGTCGTAAGCCGCTAGACGCTGTGGGATTTACTGAGGCGGGATCCGAGCATTTATGGACAGAATGATTCGATGTGCATTGAGGATGATCTGTCGACTAACTAATGGCTACATCGTTCTTTTAGCAACTCCATATTATCTTGTGAAAGATGTGCGAACTTGTGTGCCTGAGATATAAATGTACACATACTTCTTCTTCTCTCTCTCTCTCTCTCTCTATCTCTCTTTGTGCGCGTGCGTGCGTGCGCGCGCGCGCATGTGTGTGTCTAACTAACAGATGTAGAAATGAGAAGGCCTGTGTGGGATTTCGATTAAAATATCCTTACGCCCGTGTCCTCACCGTTACAATAAAACTGTAAGACGGCGTGTATATTTATCCCTGTCCTGGTGGTTAAAAAAAAGTACCATTATGATACAAATTTGTCTGGTTATCATCATCATGTGCCAAGCGTCGATGGTCATGATTCGACATTTCATACGATCACCAGGGTGGTGAATCAGTTCCAGTGTTCTTGCCTCCATTAAGCCATATGCATGGCCAAGACTTCTAGATATTTATCTCTCTGCCTTCCCCTTGCTCTTTTCCCCTCAATCTTATCAGTTGTCATTAAGTTGTCTAGTTTATTTCCTCTCATAACATGCCCAAATAATCTGGACTGTTTACGTCTATTTTCTCTATCAGTTTACGTTTTAATTTGTTTCTTGTAGGACTTGCACATTGGTTTTTCTATATGTCCTTATTATTCATTGAATTTACCGCAACCGTCACATTTCCCCCATGCTTGTACCCACCTTAATCGACACTGATTTCGTTAAATCCGCCGACACTGATTTCGTTAAATCCGCCGACACTGCACCTTGGACACGTTTATGTTGCACTTTGCAAATAATATGTGACCCCCACTGTTTACATGGTCATAAATAGAAAGATGCAGTCAGAACAAATGCCATGCTAATGTAAAGGCGGGCCGGAACGAATCACATTCTGTTAGTTTACAGAGAAGTTGCTGTCCACAAAAGGACAGCTCAGCTCAAAGTTTACGCACGCGATCTTGTCCATACTTTGCTTATAAATGGTCTGCAGGTAAAGTTCTATTGAGTCTGTGGGATTAAATCAGAGCAATAATGGAATCAGAAGTGTACGCAGATTGTCTGTAACGTCAGGCGGTGACTGAATACACAACTGAGCTGGACAGAAATATGACATTCATTATCACCAGTATCCTCTCAAATGTGGGACTCTTCGAGTTGGTTTAAGAAATGCTGAGGATATTAAGGATTACGGCAATGGTTTTTCAAACGCACACACAACACATCCAAATAAAGTGCCAAAGTTTTACTGTATGAGAGAGTCAGGATGGTTTCAAAGCAGAAAATCAAAGCTGGGGGTGTTGCCATAAATTTTATTTTCTTCTTCGAATTTTTTGGAGGGGAGTCACATTTGATTATGCACATCAAAGGTCAGTGTGTCCGGCTTTGGCATGTATTTGTTTACGGTTTGCCTCCTTTATACTGATTCTGTCCGAGGTAACGGGTTCTATCTACCCGTGGGCAAATTCTTATTTCCTAATAATTTTGCCAGGCAACGGAGTCACGGCCTACTCTTTGCAACGAGTTTCAACTGCCATGGGTTTTTAACTTACACAACTTGCATACGGGATCTCCTGTTTTTGCACATATCCAAGAAGGTTAGGTATCTGATCTCACTACCCAAGAGTTCAAGCAGGGGTAGCGTTTGATACCATTTGATGTGGAAAATGTCCAGCACTATCTTGAGATTGATCCCAGCACTTCTTGACCTGAGCTGGACACAGAAACCTTTCAGCCACGGTTCCTCGAAGTTAACAGGCAAGACATGTGCTAGTTGAAGACAAGGACAAGAAGTAGACATCACAAGGCATGCTAGACAGTAGAATCACTGTTACGTCTTTCTTGTTTTTGGTTGAAAATATTTCACATGTTGTTGTTTTAGGCCACAAGGAATCTCTGGTGAGTTAGAAGCCCATACATTGGCTCTGTGTATGTTTTAATTATCATGTAGTAGATCCTTTGCAGAACGTGTGTTTTCATCACGACTCGCGGAAAAGTTGCTGGATATCTTGTAATTTCTCCTGTCTCGTGAATGTTCATGCCCAAAGAATCTTCTATATCCTGTGTCCATCTTCGTGCTGGACAACCCTTACATTTTCTTCCAGGAACCAGGGTTTTGTAGCTTGGTTTTAACGTTTCTAGAATGTAACTCACAGATTCGACTCTCCTAATGGCAACTGTTTCCATCATTTTCCGGCTTAGTCGCTTTGTCTGGAATCATACACACAGATTTCATGAAAGACGTGTAAGATCCACAGCAAGGATACAGAAGAATAACTTTTATAGGTACATTTACATGTAGTATTGTTCATGTAGTTTTATAGGTGTGTGTTTGTTGTTGTTGTGCTAATGAAGGCTTTGGACGCAACGTCCTTTGTGTTACTTGTGATCGTGTTCGTGTAAAGCTAACCGTCTAATTGTTTTGTTTGTTTGTTTGGTTTTTTTTTTTTTTTTTTTTTTTTGGGGGGGGGGGGGGGGGGGGGTTGATTAATTCATGGTAATGTCAACTGTTATAACATTTCATACAGAGTCTTTAATCATGGTGACAATCGTTGTTATAACCGTGCACACAGCACTGACGTCCAATGTGTCATCTCTACATACACCGTTTGAATTTCGTGTAACGCTGTGTCTGAAGTACACAATATTGGACCTGTTGGGGTCTATACGTTAAATTTCTATCTATCACAGGCGTTGATATACTGACGTAACGATAATCACTGTAATAATTAAACTGAAACTTCAAACCTGCCTAAATACAATGCACTCAGGTCAAAGCAACCGCCCGTGATGTGCATGGAGTTAGCCTCTCGAATGGTGCATTCCAGTTCCTAAAGTCATTCAGTCAGTAAGCCTTTGATGAGATGAACAGCTCGTGCTTGCTTGATTAAAATCTCACAGCATTTTGTTAATCCGCTTTTGCTTCTATCCCCTTGTGTACTTTCTTCTTCCTCCTCCTCCTTATTTTTTCTCACTTCTTTTTCTTCTTCCAATTCTTCACTATCATCACCATTAAATCCAACCCCTCACATCTTTCACTTTCCGTCCTTCCCGCCTCTTCTTTCCTCGTCCTCCACGCTTCATCTTCTTATTATCATTCTTCTTCTTCTCTACCTTCCTTCTCCTTCCTTCCTTCCGAATCTCTTCTTCTTCTTCCTCTTCTACTTTCCTCCTCCTCCCTTCTTTTTTCCAATAACCCAATCTGTATATCGTCGTGCTGCTCTAATGGACGTGTTCTTCAAGAATCCCCACCGCTCTCTATTTCCACTAAGCAAGAGATTGGCTGTGTCGTAGCATGTCCACTCTTTAACGTCATTAGTCCGGGATTTCTTGTCTGCCACTTGTCCGCTTGTCTTTAATTCTACTCCGGAGAATAGTTGCAGGCCAGAAATCGTGACCAGTGAAACAAAACATAACTCTGCCGGTTTTCGACCTTTCACTGTTGTTAAGGCACATATATGTTGCAAGAGTGTTTCTTGGTAGCCTGTGTAAATACTTCTTCATGCATTTACCAAGCAATTTTTGTGTGTGTTTTATATACACAATATGAAGACGTTTGAGTTTGAAACGTGGATTCTTCAACGTTAGTAGACTGTAAATAAGAATCACGATGTTTAAAAAATGCATGTCCCAAAGCAGCAACCTTCCAAGGATTTGTGATGTGCTTGGACCATCAAATTGTGTAGGCCTGAATGCATGAAGAAATCGGTGGCAAGTCTTTACCCTCACATAGCGAGACGATGAGCGCAGGTATCTAACTCTCGTTGACCGCGTTCATTACATTATCAGCGTAGCCCTTTATCAACTACTAGGTGACCCGGCCCGGCTTCGCCCAGACTCTGGTGGGGAGCATCTCATTTAATTCATATAAGTAGTCATATAAGCTCCCGTTCCCGTTCCCGACTATCTATCTGTCTGTCTGTCTGTCTGTCTGTCTTTCTGACCCGGCCCGGCTTCGCCCAGCCCCTGGTGGGGAGCATTTCATTTAATTCATATAAGTAGTCATATAAGCTTCCGTTCCCGTTCCCGACTATCTACTGTCTGTCTGTCTGTCTGTCTATTATTAGAAAGAGCACTTGAAAGATCTTTACATCTTCCCCCAACAATTAACTTGGGTAAATGGAGCGTCTTATTTAATTCATATTCAGGCCCCTGCTCCCGTTCCCGTTCCCAAAAAAGACGACCCGGTCCGGCTTCGCCCAGACCCTGGTGGGGAGCATATAATTTAATTCATATTCGACGGAGGGAGGAAGAGGAGGGAGCAGGAGGGAGGAGGAGGAGACAGGAGGAGGAGGGAGGAGTAGGAGGGAGGAGGAGGGATTAGGAGGAGGAGGGAGGAATGAGGGGAGAGGGAGGAGGAGGAGGGAGAAGGAGGTAGGAGGAGGAGGAAGAGGGAGGAGGAGGGAGGAGGGAGGAGGAGGAGAGAGGAGGAGGAGAGAGGAGGAGGAGGGAGGAGGAGGGAGGAGGAGGGAGAAGGAGGGCGGAGGAGGAGGGGGAGGAGGAAGAGCGAGGAGGAGGGAGGAGTTAGGAGGAGGGAGCAGGAGGGGAGAGGAGGAGGAAGAGGGAGGAGGAGGGATAAGGAGGAGGAGGAAGAGGGAGGAGAAGGGAGAAGGAGGGAGGAGGGAGAAGGAGGGAGGAGGGAGAAGGAGGGAGGAGGAGGAAGAAGGAGAGATGAGGAGGGAGAAGGGGGGAGGAGGAGAGAGGAGGAGGAGGGAAGAGGCGGAGGGAGAAGGAGGAAGGAGGAGGAGGGAGGAGGATGGAGGAGGAAGAGGGAGAAGGAGGAGGGGGAGGAGGGAGAGGGAGGAGGAAGAGGAGGAGGAGGAGGGAGGAGGAGGAGGGAGGAGGAGAGAGGAGGAGGGAGGAGGTAGAGGGAGGAGGAGGAGAGAGGAGGAGGAGGGTAGAGGGAGGAGGTAGAGGGAGGAGGAGGAGAGAGGAGGAGGAGGGAGGAGAAGGGAGGAGGGGGAGTTCGCCATTCCGAATTCATACTCGTCTAGGTTCTGTGATTTCGGTTCTTCCATTGATTGTTCTTCCCTTCAACATGACTGTAGATAACTTCTTTACACATAAAAAGATGAATTGTTATTGACATTGCCGTGTGACGATTCTGTGTAGTCACGTCATTTTCTTCGCTTTTCCTAGCGTTGTGGTTCAGGGATTCTTTGATCTCTTCTATTTACGTACGTATTTAGGGAGGGGGAGGAGGGAGGAGGAGGAAGAAGAAAAAAAAACTTTGACAGTTGGCAGCGCGGGAATGAGAGGAAGACGTGTAGAAAATTTCATCTCAATCGGATGGACCGTTCGCGAACACATAAATAACATACAGACATACATACATACATACAGACGGAGATTCTCTTTTATATATATAGAAGATACAACGCGATTGCCGAATCACGATCAGAGTCTATGTACGACAATTCCATCACACTAGCAAACATTCTGTGGAGTACACTAATAAGTATTTCAAGATCTATAAATACTCAACTATTGTGTCAGCTGTAGTACGCTTACTTCCTGGTCCTGTGTTCAAAACTCCCAAGGTTAGATTTTCTGGCCGGGAAGGTTAACCCTGTCTACAAATGCCTGAAGAAAGGGGATGTGTCGGCCGAAAAGTGCAAATATCGCAGCTCTGCTGTAAACACGCACGGCGCAATTACTTCCAAAACAAACATTCTGGACGAAGGCAGAAGATTTTCTCGTGGCGGCACGGCTCCGTGGTCGACCCTACCTCTTAAAATGGATACCAGAAATGAGGGATCAGACAGTCGGTGTGCTGATGACCACAACATACCGCTCATCAAGTGCCGTTTGGTCAAGAAAACATGGGTCTAGAAACATATCCCTAATATAGCACGGAAACACAGTTCTTTAACTGTGTTGAGTTGAGTCAAGAACCGACATCACTGCACTCAGGGCATTCCCATACGTGCTCAGTCCCCTCGTTCAACAACCAGCGAAGAGTCATACTACTAATCGTTCCCAAAGCTATCTGATTAACACAGTTCTTTAAAAAAAAAGTCGCTTAAAAGTCGACAGGGTCGACTTCATCGCACCGGGTTTTATCCCATATGACTCGATCTCTTTCCGCAGCGCGGAAAGCGTCACACAAAGCACGAACTCCGTAGCTTTTAGCGACGACCCACAGGAGTCTCCGAAACATTTAACTCGTAAACCGAAGGGTGCGGCCCGGAATCGAACCCACAACCTTTGGAGCACGAGTCAAACGGCTTGACCACTACGCCACAGAGACTCCCACAGTTCTTTAACTTTACTATACAAGTTAACAGTAAAGTTGCTCCATTCATCACCATCATCATTTTCCACTTCTGCCGTCAAGGGTAGTGGACAGGAATAGTTGATGTTCCTTCGCCCGATGGATGGCACTGGATAGTGTCATTCCGTGTGATTGTACAATATTTTCAATCTATTTTCTTCTCGGGCGTCCTCTTGTTCTCTTATCAGATATCCTTCGATGTGGCACCGGTGCTGGTAACTGATGGTGTTGCATTCTAACGAGATGGCCGAACCATTTGATACTCTGCCTTTCAATATATGTGGCACAAGGTGTTGATTTCACTGTCTGTCTGATAACATCATTTCTTATTTGGTCTCAGTTCGTTAAATTGGCAGCTCTTCTCAATCATTTCATCTCGATGGTTATGATATTGCGTAAGTGATTTGGATAATGTCCACGTCTGACATTGGTAGCATAGGGTTGATGTGAATATGCTATTTATTATGTCTTTTGGGGACATATGTATATTCTGATGTTATAGTATGGGTGATATCGCACTTCCTTTTTGACACCTAAATTTCTCTGATGCCGCCTTATGTGATCACAATTCCTAGATATTTAAATTCTTTAACTTGTTTCAGAGGTGTACTATTTATCAGTAAGTTTAGTGGACCAGGAGATCTGCTCACCTGCATTACTTCAGTTTTAGTTGTATTTATATTTTTATTGTATCTGCTGCATGTTAACTCAGCTTATTAATATGATTTTGCAGTCTGCTCTCGTTGCTGTAAAACGGGCAGTATTCGTCTGCACATAAAAGCTCATTTATTACCAGCGGATCTGTAGTTTCGTCTAAGGTAAAGAGTCAGTATTTTCTAAATCAGTTCTGTCAAGGCTTAATTCTTTGGATGCTCTGTAAACCCCATATATCTCGCCTTAACTTGACCTTACCGTTTATTCGCTGGCATTTTTATACTTATTTAACCAGGAACATTTTAAAACAAACAGACTTTACAATTCCATTAGCTAGTTTCCGGAGTGTCTCCCGACAGCAGCATTTTCTTACTTCTTCTTACACTTGTCGGAAACGCAATACATGCAATGGGAAAATAACTATTAGCAGAGATCCATTGTTATGTTAATTTGACATCAATTTTTTTTAAATGAAAAGCTTCAGTAATGTTATGCTTCGCAGTTGGATTATATCAGGAATAAATGTAGAAATGTAACATATACCATGATAAAAGTACACTTTTGAATTCAGATTCAGATTCATTTGATGAATGGGGCGTTTCGGTTTTCACACAATTAGTGTAGGCTTTGGTTTCTGAGAACTTCTTATTTCTGATGACCCCTTGAAGAGATAAAAAAAACAAAAGACTCTCATGGTCTTGTCACACCGGCATACGTGATGAAGCACTGGAGGGCAAAATACGGAGCAAAGAGGAAGTGTACAATACTGGAACTAGAACGCACAATAGTCAAGAAAGGAGGAAGTTGTAGACCTATACAAACATTTATAAAACGCATAACAATCTATCAATGCAAACATGTATGACATTACAGAGAATGACACAATCAGACAGACAGCTGTGAAATGGAATTATTAGGAAGCTTCAAGATCTGCCCAAGAGGTGAAATATTGTTTTGTTTTGTTTTGTTTGTTTTGCTGTTGTTGTTTTTGCGTTCACTCACTTTGAACTCAAGCGTTGTCCATACAACTTCTAGTTAATGTAAACAATATAAAATGACACAAAGTAGTGCAGCTTTACAAAACAGAATTACGACACATACAGGACGTTGCGGCCACTAGCCATCATCAGCAAACAAATACGCACACAAAGCACAACACATAGCCACGGAGAAGACCCTCTGGTAACTACATTGAGGCGTGACGACGGGATGAGAAGAACAAAAAGATACCACACCCTGTATTTAATCTGTAGAGAATCATCAAATACACTGGCTGTCCCACATTGTGAACCCCCCACCTACTCACACACACACTCTCACTCACTCACTCACGCACGCTCGCACGCATGCGCACACACACACACACTCTCTCTCTCTCTCTTGACTTTACATCAAAATCTTCAACTCCCAGTCCCCGGCCGCAATGATTAACTAATTGGGCATATTTAACTATTCATAACTCAGCTGTATACGTATAAAAACATATGATTAGGTAGTAATGAGCTATCCAAATGTAGTTACACAGACAAATCAGAATATGAGGAGAAAACAAACACAGAAGTATCACAGAAGCTGGGATTATACTAATGAGATCACAGTAAGACAATTTAAGTACGCCGGACGGGGTCAGAGAGAGATTATTGTTAAAGGATGTACTGGAGAGCTGAACGTGAAGCGTGCAAGATGAGGACAACGTTATATGCGGGTAGACAGCGTGAAATGCTGGTAGACAACATCCAGAGGTGGAATGGAAGAAACCTGTCTGAGTGCACTGTGAAACGGCAGGACAAAGGGTGTTGGGGGCACAAAACAGCCGACGCTCAATACGAAAATGATAACTGATGACGATAGGAATTAAAAAGAAACAATCAAAGTATAAAGAGTTGTTTAGTTTATAATGATCTGCGTACAGTAATGTATGGTGTCACGCAGTCAGCTACACAGACGTAGCTAGAAATCGCAACTATTGTCAAGTAGCTTGATAAGATATGCGAGCTTTCATAGTTGCCGCTCTGATTGATTGCCCAAGGTGATTTCAACTGTACTGGGATGTATTACCATAATCAATTAAGGCAACCAGCCCAGCATCTTAATGGCACACTCACACGTATCTAATCGTAATCCCGTGGCAGATATTGTCGCAGCAACGTCATGTGACAGGGCTGAGCATATACGTGCATAAATATATCAGGGCATAATTAAAAGCAAACCACCGGCGTCAAGATGGAGAGATAGGCGGTTTAACTCCTACACCAGCATTACGTTGGACTGAAACGTGGAATTCTCGTTCAGAAAGCAATGGCAAACTACTGAACATACAACTGCCTATAAAGTCAACCTGGGGTTGATCGCAACGTCCTGTAAAGGACAAGCAACATTTAATGTTCTATCTTTTTTTAGCGCTCGTTCGCTCGCGCTGAACAGGCGCAGTCCACACACGTACTAATACTTCTAGTGCACTGGGCTGATTTTTGCGTGTGGATTAGCTTTCCTTATTACCAGTGTCCCTCACCATCAGACCAACCCACTCCGACTTCTGACGTACTTGTAATTTACGTCCCCAAATCAAGGGCGAGAAGTTTACATTTTAGTCCAACTGACCGAGGTAGTGCTTGAACCCGTTACCTCGGCATCAGCACCCCGGATGTTTAAGAACGAGCGTCCTTATCCATTCGGCCATGCTGACCTCTCGACATTTAACTTAATTTTTAAGCGGAGTGACCAGCTACATGTCATGAGAGGGGGTGGGGGGGGGGGCCTTTCTTCATGGCTTCACTGGCTTTCACTCCCCTAGAACATTCTTGTGTTTATATTCATCCAGCTAACCTTCCGAGGAGATGACGTAATGCAACGTCTGCGGGACCGGCTCACCACAGCAGTCGAGCGAACATTCTGTGCTGCAGCTCTAGTCATCAGGTACAGAAACACACCGATCCCAGTCCCAGCAGTAAAAGAACCTGTAGCTTTGTACACCAAATCAAATTGTATTTACCAATTTACATGCAGATGCGAGGCCATTTACATAGGCAGAACTGAGCGACAGTTACATTGCAGGGTTTCGGAACATATTCCGAATTGGTTGGACAAGATACTACACACAGAAGATGGTAGCCTAGGCAGGCCGACACACCGGAAAAGTCTGGCTTCATCGGTCGGGAGACATGTGCTCGAGAGTGGTCACGTGGTTGAAAGAGACAGTGCCTTCCGTGTGTTGTTCAACACACAAAGTAGTCGATTGTTAAAGTTTGCTGAAGCTATACTAATCAACCTTCGTAAGCCGTCCTTGTGTAAGCAGAAATACATGTTAGTCAGTTTAAAATTACCGTGGTAGACAATCGACATTACTGTGCGAACATGTGTATATTTCAGTTTGAGGGATTTATCTAATTAATTCACGTAAGTTGTGTGATTTCTGCAGTATGTACCTGACGAGATGCAGCGAAATATGCCAGGCAATAAATCGTGCAATCTATTGTTTGTGTCTTCGTTATTCAAATATAAAAGTAACACTGTGACTAGCTACGCATGTCGTAACAAGCGACTGAGGCGGGATGGCATTTGACTGGCTAGCTCATGCAGTAGGAAACTTTAGAAGAGCAATTCAATAAGTCACGAAAAAGTCCAAAGATAAGGAAATAAGAATTATTCAACCAGCCACGATGAAAGGATGCTCTTCTAGAAGAAATATGACGTGACGCGAAGAAAGCCACAAGAAGTCTGGACGGCCGACTTACCTCCTTTCTTAGGAAAATCTCCAGAATGTATGCATGGAATGTTAGAAATGTGTACGAATTTAGATGGAGAGCACGTATTTTTGAAGAAATGACATATAAGATTAGTGTTTTCAAATTCTACGAAAGAATACGAAATGAAGCCCGCAAAACTTATAAAAGCAGGTGAAACGGTGCTGTTCTGTGGTTATTGAGAGGAATATGTCTCTCACCGTGAAGTGGAAGCTTAAATGCTATATGGAGAGGCAGAGATATCACTAATAAAGTGAGGAGGAATTAGTTCTAGGATAAACTGGCATTATTCAGAACTACAAAAAGAGACAACAAACATTACTGTGAACCAGTGGTAAACACCAAAACATGATTAGGGTTAATCACATAAGGAGATATTTTACATGAACCTTCAAAGTACTAAGGTAATCGAATAAATGGCGATATCAACATGGTGATGCTTGGTCTGAATGTTGAAAAAGAATCAGACAACAATGGTTATGAACAGATCATGGGAAATATAGAAAACAGATATATACGAAAATGGATATTTATTCACCCATTTTTGGACAGTGAATCAACATGTCTCAGGCGGAAGTGCCTCCCCCCCCCCCCACCCCATCTTCCCTCACACACACACACACACATAAAAGATTACATAAAGCACCGCGGATATCACCAGATCACAATGTAGAAAATGAAATAGATCATATCTGTATCAACACAATATTTAGATCACCCCTACATGACGTAAACGTTTTGGGAGGCAGCGATGTATATTCAGATCAATATCTGCTGAGAAGACAAATTAAATCGCAACCGAAGTCATACATCATAACATCTTATAATAGTGGAGATTAATACAATGTACATCTCTGAAATCAAGCACCTAAGGAACAATTTATGGCCACAATCTCCACTTGATACCAGGTCCTGCAAAAGTTGGTAGACGAGCTAAGTACAAAAGAATGCTTGTGTAACAGTATGTGTAGTTTGGGTTATAATTAGGATCTAGTGGGGAATTAGAGATACAGCACGATTGAGCATTATGAGTGAAAGCGGAGAGAGATGCTCAATCGTGACGTATTGTTGTTGTGAAGGCAGTCAACATCCGATAGTCCAGCTGAGAAGACACGGCTTGTCATCTTGAGAATAAAGTATAAAGTTTTAGTACAGATCAAGTCTTGTTACTTCATTTGACACTACTACAGAAGTAATAAATGGTGCCGTGGACCGAGAATCTGAGGTTGATCTAGGCCGGCCAACAACAACTATCCACTGGCGGCATGCTGTAAGACAAATTATGAAGATAATGGCCTACCACGCGAAGTACTAAAGAATCCAGACAAAACTGCCAGGACAAGAAGGGTTTCCTGGAGCCGTGGCTGAACATTTGAATCGTATCATTTATAGGGGGCCTAACCTGGCCGTTGCCTGAACCTTGCCACTTTCAAGATTTTATCGGAAGTCAGAACTCGTTCAAGGTCAGCTCATCACTAGCCGTTGGCTGATTGATACCTAATCCATTTTTGGGCCTCGTTATATTCCTATGACCCAAACACTCCTAATCCATTTTTGGGCCTCGTTATATTCCTATGACCCAAACACTCCTAATCCATTTTTGGGCCTCGTTATATTCCTATGACCCATTCCATACGACGATGAAGTACCCACTTGAGATCAAGGAAGGGACCCAACCAGGGGGTCGAAGATTGTCTGGCAGCCCATGAGATGTGACCCAACCAGGGGTTGAAAATTTTCTGGCAGCCCACGAGAAGGACGAAATTACCTGAGGGAAGAGAAGTGATATCTGAACTCCACCACCTGAATTCCGAGACTTTCACTTGATGCGGGCTCTGGTTGGTTGAACTGAATCCGTAAGTTGGTAAAAGAAGATGACGGATTAATTAAGGAAATAGACTCGGAGTAAAAGTTGTGTATTTCGAGGTCTCCCGTGAGCTTCCGAATTTATTAATTAGAGTGGAGTACAGGACATTATTGTGGTTTAAGAAACAAATATCTACAAGGAACCTTCTGATTGCCACAAATTTGAGTTTTTTATTGAGGACAGGGTTCATTCTTCCTATGCTCAGACAGGATATTGTTGATGCTTCCTCTGATTAATGTAATATCTTACAATATTATAACCAACTGAATTGTGCTGTTTGGGATTTGGGAAATTGTAATTGTGTGATTGGTTGCTTGCTTTGTTTCAGTATTTTTCAGCATGGCGGAACCAGATAACTTGGCCCAGGTTTTGACAGGCGTGGGTACAGCAGTAGGCCGACTTAATATGGTGATTAAACAACAAGGCATGGCAACAGAAATTGTAAAGTTTAATGGACAGGCCAGAGACTATAAGAAATGGGTCACCTCTATAGAAAAATATGCATATTTGATCTCAGCAACAGATGAAGAAAAAATGAGACTGGCTTATCAGACGGCAACGGAACCGGTCTCGGATCATATAAGAAGAAAGCTAGAAGCTAGAGTAGATGAGACATGGAAACAATTCAAGGAAGACCTAGCAAGGAAATATGCAGAAGTAACGGATCCACAACATGCATTTTCGGTGTTGAGGCAGGCTAAACAAAATAACGGAGAGACGGTACAATTGTTTAGCGATAGATTAATTAATCTGGCTGAAGAGGCATTCTTAGGACAGAATGTACGAGGAGAGGAGGTGGAAAGGATGTTGGTAGGGATCTTTGTGGATGGCATAAAGTCTGATGGTTTGAAACTTAAATTAATGAGGGAAAACCCTGAGAGGTTATCACAAGCAGTGGATATCGCGGTACAAGAAGAAAATTTGAGACGTAGGTTTAGATTAAGAACAGGACGAGAAGTGGGAAGTAGTCGAGATGACAGAGTTGAGGAACCTATGGAAATAGGACAAACAAGATTCGGATGGAATAGGAGAGGAGGTATACAGACGTTACAAGGTAGAAATAGGTATGATAATGAGGAAAGAAGAAATATGAGATACCCTACAAGAGAAACAGTAGGTAACACAAATAGTACAAATATTGTCTGTTGGAATTGTGGTCAACGGGGACATGTTTTTCGGTTTTGTAATAACAGGCGTGTCCAGTCGAATACACAGGGTAGACATGACATTAACAAGGTGAGTAGGAATGTTGAAGATAGACGTAGGAATTTTACAGGTACGAGAACGCAGGAAAGAATTGTTAACAAACGCGGACGCGGAAGAAAAGAGAACCTGAGAATGAATGAATTGATCCATTCATCCAGAAGAAATACAGCCCAAATATATTCACTAGAAAAAAGGAGAAAGTCTGTAAGAGAAACGGTAAGTAATACAAATAAAACAAATATGGTTTGTCGGAGCTGTGGTCAAAGGGGACACGTTTTTGGATTTTGTAGTAACAGAGGTGCTCAGTTTAATACACAGAATAGAGGTGTGCATAGTAGAACAAATAGAAATTTTCGAGAAATGCAAAGAAGACGTGGAGTTAATCAAACTAGCGCAGAAATTATGACACTGGAAAAAAATGATAGAAGACAACGTGGTAGAGGTGTCCAATCGAATGGCCAGTATGATACCATTACGCCAAGGCCACGTCAAAGCTCAACCTGCTTTAGAAAACAACCACTTTATAAGAACGACAGAAACTGTCACAGATGGAATGTAAACGACGTGACGAGAACACGAAGGTATGAAGAGGGACAACATGGCAAGCCAGAAGAAAATAGTTGGCAGAGACAGAATTTTTATAAGAAAAGATGGACACAAGGTTTTTAGATGAACAACTCGTTAGAGGTGCTACAGTAACCCCAGGCGTTAGAAGAGATCCAGCACAAAATCGCTTATTAGCAACTCCAGGCTTTGATGATACTCAAGAACAGACGATACCGAAAACAATAGAAGAAGAAAAGTTGAATGAGACTCATTATGATAGTATGGAAGAGGAAATAAGTGCTCCGTTTAGGAACACTAGACAGGCAACGAAAAGGAGAATGGATAGACAAAGAGATAGAGAAGTGAAAAGACAGAGGAGAATTAGGGATTATTCAACGAGCGGGGAGGATATGCCGTTACTAGAAAGATCCTTGAGGAATAGTGATCGACAAATTAGATGGGATGTTGAACAAAAGAGATTAGCGGCAGCTAAAGAGAGACATACAGACGAAGAAGAAGAAATGGATGAAAAGTCAGAGTCAAGTAGTAGTAGTATGGAGGAAACAAATGGATTGTACGAAGAAGAAGACATTGATGTAGAATTAGCATTGGTTCAAAGAAATTTGGAGATATTGAAGAAGTGGAACCGTAGGAAGTAGATAAGTAGAGAATATTGCAGATAGCAATTTATAAGTGTTAGAATTGTAAATGAAGAAGATGACTCTTGGTATTTTTATAATCAATATGGAGGTAGTTTTGAATGAAGTACATGTATATATTTGGTTATTTCTCTATGGGGTGGAATTGATGGTTGATTTTTTTTAGTAGCTTGGACAAATTGAAGGGAAATAATTGGCAGGTAGGGCCACAAGTAAATAGGTGAGTGGATGGTGAATACTACATTAGTATAGATAAGAGGACTTGTACTGTAGTTTACAGTGATTAATTAAGAGGATTTTCCGGGTAGTATGATGTGTTTGGAGTTTGGCTAGAAAAAGGAGGAATTAATGTTTGTACTGTTTGTTATCATTGATATCGGCAGATATGCTTATAAGATTTGGATATTGGTCTGTAAGTAACAGATACACATATGTAGCATTGAATTGATGGGTTTACTTGGAATGGTAAACTTGAAATTGACGAGAGGAATGAAAAAAAAAAAAAAGAAAAGCTAGTAGTGTTGAATCAATATTTTTTTTTGATAATAACAATTATTATTGACGGAAACTGAAGATAAATTTTGAAACTTTATTCATAAAGTATGTATGGAAAGAGAAGTGTGATTACTTCTTACCTTTTCCTTTCTTTTTCTTATTTTCCTAAGTGCGCACTAACTCAATCTAACATATCTTTTCTGTGAGAATGTGAAATAGGGGATAAGGGAAATATCTTCAGTTTTGTCAATCATAATTTTAATGAACAATTTAAATTTAAAAGCGGTTCGCTTACAGAGAGTTGTAGGAAGTTTTATAGAGAATTTGGTGGGGAGTTTTTGGTATTATTGATATACTGGGAAGTATGTCTCTGGTTAGCAATTGGCTATGATGAGGTAGGAAAATGAGAATGGAGTTAGGAAATATATAAATGGAATGGCCTGAATAAATAGAGATGTGGTACATTATTAGTATGGTTGTTGGGGCCACTATACGTAATAATTTTAAGAAAGTTTACTTGGAAAATCTTTGTTTATTCACTTGGAGTTTTATTTTCGTGTAACTGGGCAATGATGGTTGTTAATTGATTATTTTATTGAGACTATGTTTCAATGCTATATGTATATGTATTATGTTTTATTTCATGCTTGGTTTGGTTTTATAAAAAGTTAGTTTAAGTAAGTTAGGATCGTTGAGTTTATAGTGCTTTGAGTAAAACACTATTGGACCGTAAAAGAGTCTAATAATGATAAAATATTTGCTTTTGGGTTGATAAAATGCATGCCATATTAATTTTGAAAATGTGTTTTAATTGGATAATTGTGACGCCTTGTTTTGATTTAGTTTTGCGTAAACAGTTGGATTGATAGATTAAGTGATGTGGTTAATGAATTGGTTTTAAGTTTGGTTAGAATATTAGTTAACTTTTCAAATACAGCCCTTTCGTTCAGAAAGGAATTATAAAATTATTGAGAGAGGGTATGGAGACATAGGCTGTTGGGAAGGTTAGGTTGCTTGTAAAGCTTCGAATATATAGGTAGAGTATAACTAGATAGAAGTTTAAGGGAAAAACTGTGAATAGCAGCATATAGAAGAAATACATAGGGGGATAAAGGGCAGATCATGGGACATGAAGGGGGCAAGAAATAGGTGCTGTGAAAAACCAGCTTTAATTATATTAAAGGTGTTCATAAAAATTGAACAGGATCTCATGCTAAAAGGTGAGATAACGCAATTTGGACAAGATTGTGGTTGGAAATTTTAAATGTTGAAGATATAAGGCTTGAAACTTACGTAAAAAGTTCTATTTCATAAAGGGTTGTATATATAAAGCTTGTAAAACATTATATCAACTTGGTTTATAGAAAACAAAGATCTATTTTTGTATGACGTATTTATAAGAAAAAAATTTGATTGTACAAATTTTTTTTTATTGGCAAAGGAGGTAAATGTGGTTGTGTGGAATATGCGTTTCTTTGTGCTTATCTTGACTATTTATTCCTTTTACTGGGTGCACCCCTTCTTTACTTCTCCTAAATACGTTGTTCTCGTTGTTCGGGTTGTCTTGTATTGAGAAATGCGAGTGATTTCCTAATGCCAGTTGTACAAATACGTTTTTACGAGCCATTTTGTTTATAATATGCATATTTTATATAGGAACTTGAGGAGCCAAGGAATATATAGTGGATTGCTATATAGTTTGGGGAAATGAAAGAAGAGTAGAAATGGTAAGTTAAAAAAAAGGGTTACAGTACATGGTACGAGGTATAGAGGTAAAATGGAAGAAGAAGTGGGTTGATTATATAGCTGGGGAAAGAGTTAAAGAAATAGAATGTTTAATTAAATTGGAGTTGGTTTGGGGAGGATTAGAAGAACTATGGAAGATTAGAGGAAAAAGAGGGAATAGAGTAAGGGGATTAGGAGTAAAGATTTTTCCTTTATAAGGAAAATTCTTTAATAAACATGGGGAGGTGTAACAGTATGTGTAGTTTGGGTTATAATTAGGATCTAGTGGGGAATTAGAGATACAGCACGATTGAGCATTATGAGTGAAAGCGGAGAGAGATGCTCAATCGTGACGTATTGTTGTTGTGAAGGCAGTCAACATCCGATAGTCCAGCTGAGAAGACACGGCTTGTCATCTTGAGAATAAAGTATAAAGTTTTAGTACAGATCAAGTCTTGTTACTTCATTTGACACTACTACACTTGTCAACGGGTTTTAAAGACATTTGGAACGAATCATGCGTAGCCTTAACGAGTGCGCGACTCTGGCCAGACATGAAAAACCTAACAAGAAAGGAATGAACACAATCAACCCATCAGAAGCCGGGAAGCTGACAACAAGCAGCCCAAAGTACGAAAGACAAACTACAAGCTATACCATAAATACCCCAATTATAGCCAAGTCGAAAACTCGAAGGCTGAAAGGGGGTATTCGGTACCAAAAATTGGATTGGATTGGATCATGTGTAAAAGTCCTTGGGGGAGTAAAGGAACAGAAACATAAATCATGGATAACGCAGGGAACCCAATATAAATTTGAAGGAAACCATAAAACAGATTTTAAAAATGGAATAAAAACACAGAGCTTTTAAAGTCAGAGACCATGAAATATACACATAAGTTAATAAAGGAAGTAAGGGAGCGGATATGGGCGGATACAAGATAATATTTAGACGGTCTGGCAAGAGAAGCAGCCTGGTGTGGACGTCTTACTGTCTGCTGCTCTTGTATATGGTTACTGGTTTTTACCAAAATGTGCCGATCTTTGTACATTTATCCTAATCATTTCAGCCAGAAAGTTTTGATAAAAGTTTATTTAATTTACAATTACGACAATCTTTGAAAAAACATGCCTGCACAAGAACAAATGTACATAAAATTGCCCTCCTAAAATGCATACTTAAAATCAGAACATATTTCTTGTTTACAGCAAAAAGAAAAACATCCACATCAGTCCATGGCACTTCTGGTTGTCAATGATAGGTTCTTAGGGCGCCACAGTGCACAGGTTGACAATCGATACACTTGGCACACATGCGACAAGCTCATTTATATTATTTTACAACTGGTTGTTGTCTCTCATTGGATTAAGTAAACAAAACAGATCTATCCTTATAGCATTTGTTTTACGGCTATTGTTACAGGCAGGGTATAACAAAATCACCAATGTGGAGCTTATGGAGAGAACTAGATAAATATTAATGAGCCAAGCGATAACGAAAAGATGATGACACTGGATAGGCCATGCATTGACAAAACCTGAGAATAGTGTAACTAGAAAAGCCTTAATATGGAACCCACACAGCAAAAGAAATACAGGAAGACATAAACACTCATGGAGAAGAGAAGAAAGAACAGAAATAAACAATATGGGCAGGTCAAGGACAGAGCTGCATGGGAAAGCTAAAGGGTGAGATCTATGTCCCAATGGGGGATAGAGAGCAAAGGAAGAAGGAAGAAACGTTTAAATGTCGCTTATTCAAAAGCAGTCGGGGCACAGATTTTTATTTTACGACCACTGTGGCTCTGAGGTCGACCCAGCCGATAAAAATTGGTACCATACAATTTTCAGATTTTGTTTTGGAATTTTCCAGGAAAACAAGACGATGATAAAGGGCACTATGTCATGGCCTAGAAAATATCAAGGCTTAACGCTTCACCTAACAATGGCAATATCAGCTATGGGACTAACTGTATCTTTACCTTTTATCGATATTAACTAAGGTTTGCATTACCCGGGATTAGAGCCAGGGTCTTCTGATTGAGGGACCGGGATACAAACAGCTCGGTCAAGCTCTTATGATCTCTCTCACTAGACCTCTAAAATTAACTACCAACTGATGATTGCCATGCAATATACTCGTATTTTCCAGATGTATGCTGTACATTTATTGTCTCCCACTTAAATATCAAAGATGAGAAATTGAAACAATATCCCACTTAAATATTAAAGATGGGATAATGAAACAATGTGAAAAAGAAACACGTAACTTTAGGCAGGTCAGCCTGTCACTTGTTCAACATTTTAAGAATAAAGTTCGTCCTCTGGTTGATCAAAGCAATTCACAAGTATTGATTGAAGCTCATAGGAGAAGACAAATGACGTAGAGATTAGAGGACGCACACGACAATATCATAATTGAAAGCTACAGTTACCATATAGGGATTTGTATCTGTCACCTCCAATGACGACAACGCAGGAACAAGCAAACAATCTTCTCATGACCCACTAAACATCTCTAACAAAAACAGTTGTCATCATTAGCCAGGTCTATCATCCACCCGAACCGACAACTATGTAATATGGATATTCATTGATTAATAGGCTGTTCTCTTGTACGGAAATTGCGCCAGTTCTAAATTATGTCTAATTAGCATTTCACCGGGCGCTTTTTGGCATAGTATTCTACTTTCATTTAATTAATTTTACATTAAATCATATAAAATACTCATGCTCTTTGCAGACTAACTATTATGGGCGCTCATTAATGCTTTCAGCCGCATAGTATCAGAAAGACCATCTGGGTGCTTGGTGGCACTGGGACTTCGTAATGTAGTGCTTGTGTCGTATTGCATATCACCTGTAATTCATTAACCCAACTTTCCAGTTATTTCTGATTAGTTAATTAGTTCATTCAAATTATATATTAGCTCAGAGATAGCAAAATACCAGCCAGTCTTCTTTCAATGTCGAGTGGACTTTTTCTAACAATCCTTTTGTAACATCAAGTAATTCGCCCCTAGGGTTGGCCCTGAAGATTCCTGATTCATTGAATGGTTGTCTGTCAAGAGCCCCTCTCTCGAATTCCCTGAGTTCCCGAGCTGACAGATATGTCTGTTTTGTGCGTGAAAATGTCCTCGGTCTACTCAGTCCTTTTTTACCACAGTGATTGGAGCTTTTACGGATTACCAAGCCTTATATATATATATATATAAATATATATAGCCGGCTTCGTGGCTTAGAGGTTATGACTTTTCTCCGTAATCTCGTATACTCTCGTCGGTTAACGTGATGACGGTAAGAATCAGCAGTGGTTCGAATCGCATTAGTGACTTGCGGGGTATGTGAGCCGGCCGCTCAGAAAGCAATGGCAAACTACTGAGCGTAATCTTGCCAAGAAATCGACATACAGCTGAAAGATGCTGGTGTTGACAGCGATGTCCTGTAAAGGATATGCTAAATATATATATATATATATATATATATATATATATATATATATATATATATATATATATATATATATTCAGTAGCATGGCCTTAGCCGGTCTCTCTGGCTGAGGGGTTACAACACTTTCTCCGTAATCCCGTTTGTCACGCAGAGTCTCGTAGCGGGAGCGAGCTGGGAGCGGTTCGTCCCCCGCTGGTGACTTGCGGGACACTGAGCCGGCCGCTCAGAAAGCAATGGCAAACTACTGAGCGTAATCTTGCCAAGAAATCAACAGATAGCTGAAAGATGCTGCTGTTGACAGCGATGTCCTGTAAAGGATATGCGAATAAAAAATTTAAAAAAAATAAAAAAGCATGGCCTTTGCAGAACCTCGCTCCCGTAACAACCTTCCGGAAAACCTCCCAATCATAAGCAAGAGATCATCCGCCACATCCTGCACTCATCTTCTCTTTGAACTTCCTCTTCCTCTCTTCCCAGGCATATACCCCTCCCTTGTTCTCTCAAAACTTTCATGATGTTTCAAGAGACCAAAATATTTCAATGTTCTTTGTTCTATCGTCTTTAGTAGCCAACCTTTTTTCAATATTCAGTTCTTGAAGTATGGATGCATTTGTTATTTCCTTCATCCAAGATATTCTTAGAACTCGACTATAACATTTATATTCAAAGGCATTCATGCGCTGTTCAGCTTGTTTATCATGCGCTGTTCAGCTTGTTTAGTAAGTGTTCAGGTCTCAAAGGTGTTTGCTGCAATGGGAAAGATTCATGCTCTTAAAATGTAATTTTTGTAGTTCTGGCTGTCCCACTCCACAATTTATTCAGTTGTTTTAATCTTTGAAGAGCAATATCCGTCTTTTAATTCCTTTCATTATGTCACCTTTGTTGGTTATCAATGACCCAAGATATTCGAAATTTTCCACCACCTACAGTTTTTCCACTTTAACATACATTTATTTCTCCATAGTATTTTTATCTGTATTCATTATCTTTGTTTTTGATTAGTTAAGATATAAGTTGTTTAAATGGGTTGAGGTTATTAGGTTATATATATATATATATATATATATATATATATATATATATATATATATATATATATATATATATATATATATATATATATATATATATAAGAGAATATTTGTGTCTTTGTGTGCCCTTTATGCGTTACCGAACTGTCCATCCGATTGAGGTGAAATTTTCTACAGATGGTCTTCCCACTCCCGCGGAGCCAACTGGCATAGTTAGTTAGTTTAAAATCAACAATTGTTCCTCCAGCACGAAATAAAACGGCACGAGCTTAAGAAACAGACGAATAAATGTCTTGCTGCAAGACAACTCTCTCTCCCTGATTAACCCAGAAATTGGCTATGAACAGTTGTTGTTCTCACTGGCGCGGATGCAACTGAAATAGTTAAGTTTAAAATCAATTTTTTATTTTATTTTTGGGAACGGGAACGGGAGCAGCGGCCGAATATGAATTAAATGAGACGCTCCACGCGAGGGGCTGGGCGAAGCCGGGCCGGGTCGTCCTTAATGGGAACGGGAACGGGAGCAGGGGACGAATATGAATTAAATGCGACGCTCCCCACCAGGGACTGGGCGAAGCCGGGCCGGGTCGTCTAGAATATATATACATTATCCACCAGCTAATAGAGCTATGCTGGCGAGAAGGACAAGTCCCACAGGATTTCAAAGATTCAAGCATCATAACACTGTACAAGAACAAGGGCGATCGGAGCGACTGCAACAACTATAGGGGTATCTCACTTCTGTGTATTGTTGGAAAAGTATTTGCCAGAATTGGTCTGCGCAGACTTCAAGTCCTAGGAGATCAAGTCTACCCCGAATCACAGTGTGGCTTTCGACAGAACCGGTCTACCACTGATATGATATTCTCATTGCGACAAATACAAGAAAAATGCCGTGAACAGAATCAACCACTGTTTATTGCTTTCATCGACCTCACAAAAGCATTTGATTTGGTCAGTCGTGAGGGTCTGTTCAAGGCACTAAAGAAGATTGGCTGCCCACCAACTCTTCTGTCCATTGTAGAATCGTTCAACACATGAATGAAGGGTATAATCAAGTTTGATGGTGCAACTTCTGAAGAGTTTGAAATCAAGAGTGGGGTTAAGCAAGGTTGTGTACTAGCTCCCACCCTTTTTGGAATATACTTTTCACTTTTACTGAAATATGCCTTTCGTGATCAGGATGGTGGTATATACATTCACTCATGCTCAGATGGCGGCCTCTACAATGCTCAGAGATTGAAGGCCAAAACCAAAATTATGAGGTTACTGATCAGAGAGTTGCTTTTTGCAGATCATGCTGCAGTTACGACCCACTCTGAGGAAGAAATGCAATGTCTACTATCTGCATTCTCCAATGCTTGTTATGAATTTGGTTTAACAATTAGCAAAAAGAAGACACAGATTATGTCACAAGGTGCACATGGGGTACCATCAATTTTTATTGACGACGCCGAACTAGAGATGGTAGACTATTTTACATATCTAGGATCAGTGGTAAATAGCAAATTATCCCTAGATCAGGAAATCAACATCCGGATTGGTAAGGCAGCAACAACAATGAACAGGTTAAGAAAAAGAGTCTAGGAGAACAGGAAGCTTAATGCCAAAACAAAAGTCCTTGTCTATCAAGCCTGTGTCCTTAGTACTCTTCTTTATGGCAGTGAAACCTAGACAACTTACTCACACCAAGAGAAACGTTTAAACAGCTTTCATATGCGGTGTCTGCGAAGAATTCTTGGTATTAAGTGGCAAGACAAAATCACAAATACTGAAGTATTGGAAAGATCGGGTTGTGTGACGGTTTATTCCATGCTCAGTCTTCGTAGACTTAGATGGATAGGACATCTTAGGAGGATGGATGATGGTAGAATACCAAAGGACATCTTTTTTTGGTTAATTACAGATAGGTAAGAGATCTCAGGGTCGGCCTCTACTACGATACAAAGATGTGTGTACGCGGGACATGATTGATACAGGCATTGATAATGCACATTGGGAGCAAGTCGCCGCTGAACGTGTTGCACGGAGGGCAAACATCAGAAATGGAATAAAGGCAAAGGAGAAAATTATTGCAGATAAGTCACACACCGAGCGTGTGAGACGTAAGATGGTGCATGATGGTGGAAATGACCACATATTCACATGCACCCACAGTGAACGGACATTTACAGCGCGAATTGGCCTTATCAGTAACATTTGCTACCGCCATAGGTAAAAGTTGTTATGCCTTCTTAAAGCACAAACTATCGTCTGTTAAGACGGCAAGGTGCCAATGGTATATATATATATATATATATATATATATATATATATATATATATATATATATATATATATATATATATATATATATATATATGATATAACAATATCATAAGCCAGGTCTATCATCCACCCAACCGAAACCACAACTATGTAATATGGATATACATTGATTAATAGGCTGTTCTTACTACGAGAAAACAATGTTCTGAATATCATTCTTAGACAAAAACAAAGACCTAGGTGCAACTCAAATAAAGTACAGATTGATTCATTGATTTAAGAACCGACACCACAGCATTCGTGGCATTCCCATAAGTGCTCTGTCCCCATCCCCAGAAGCCAGCGAAGTTCCAACCCCAGTAGTATCAGTAGCAATCTGATTATATGTGCGTCTCACCTTTCCTCTAAGCGTCGAGCATCGGCCAGATCCCCTCGTCACTCCACGCTGTCGCATTCTTGCCAGACCATGGTGATCCATTTGCTCCTCCGTGGTGTACACGTGCTTCCACAAGGCCGCAACCATGCGTCTGCCTTATCATGCATCAATACTCCACCAAGTTTTGCAGAGCCAGCCAATCTGTCTGCCTGTTCATTCCCCAGCACGCCCGGGAGAAAAGATCCAGACGATGCTTGCCACCCGTGACTTCCGAAGCGAAGCAAGCCACTCGGCACGAAGCTTGCCTGTCCTCACCCTACTCAGCATGCTTTCTGAGTCAGTTACAATCACGATGTGTGTGTGTATCGTATTCTCCATCCAGCGGAAAGCTGCATTGACTGCCTCCACCTCCATTCTTAAGCTACATGTTGTGGTATCATATGCCAAGCTCTCCTGCACCACACGTCGACCATTAGCCTTTGACAAGAAACCCCAGGCACTTCTACTACCTCTCAACACCGAACAATCGGTGTAGATAATCACATCACCCGGGCGAGCATTATCCTAAATTAGTTGCTGGATTTCCACTTCTGTGGCCCCTGCTGGCCACTCCCTGCACTACCGGCTCAATGTGATTATAACTCTGCACAAGTCTGACTGCTCCGCTGTACAGATAAAGATGAGTCTTTAACTAAACATTCCGGTTACATTAAATCGTTCTGTAAAAACAGAGTGATACATAACAAATATCAACAGTAAAATTCTCATAATTCTTCTTCTTCTTCTGCGTTCAGCCAGAGAGTTTTTTCGGACATGATTGTGTTGTGCCCGTTTACAGCAGAGCCGCGTTCTTGCGCCGTTAGGCCGACATATCCGACTTCTGGGGGTGTTTGTTGACCGGGTTAGCCTTCACGGGTCTCATAATTCTCAATCAATCAATCAATCATGTACCATACCGGAAAGCGTGGGCGGTCATAATTTTGGCTCGAGACAAACTCGTAAAACAAATGAGCAACGTTCAAAGCTGGAACGGCAAGGTATGGACGAAATTAACTGCCATACTGAAGATCGATAATATGTAATTTAATAACAGTTCACAGTCACGTTTTGATTCTATCAATGATGTCCGTCCTTAGGGGCCTGTTGCCGCCAGGCTGGACCTAAGTTCTATTGACAGGAACATGTTGAGAATCCAAAACAACTAACCTGCTTAAATCATTATTATACCTTCGTTTATCTTCAATTGACCTTCTGTCACTCTGCCCATCGTTCGCTTTGCTGTTCTGTACAACACATGTCTAGGCAGGTCCGTTGGTTCTGTAGCGACACGAGTAGCAGTCAATGAATATCTTCTTCTTCTGCTAGTTTAGTCGCAGCCACTGTTTTCTGTGCCAACCTAGTCCATAGCCTACATTTACATTTTGCACGGCCTCCTTCTTACATTCCCCGTCCGCGTCCTTCTGTTGTGATCCCAAGTTGTCCTCTGACGCATATCTCGGTATCCAAGTGTCTCCTAGATTTCCCGTGTATTTTCTGTCGAGATTTCTCCCTTTTCTTCTGTGACGTCATCTCGCCTGCACGCACTATATGGCAGTCATGACGCGCCATTTCACTAGATCACCAGAGTCGTGGATCAGCTCAGTGTTCCTGTCTCAACCATGTCATGTGGCCAAGCCATCCTGGTATTTACTTCTCGGTCTTCCCCTTGGTCTGTTCCCTTCGATCTTGCCAGTTGTCACTAAGTTCTACGAGTACATTAACAGAAAACCTTGAAAACAATTGATATGTTTCCTTGGTGTTGTAAGTAAAGAAAGGGACTCCATTCCAGACCCTTGGAAGTATTCGTTATATCAATATCACGCCGGCTGCCTTTACTTCCCGGGATTTTCTTCCACCCATTTTAATCTGGGTCAACCTAAGAGCCCGGCTCTATTATTAAACATACTGTGACAAATTATTAGATGATTGACAGAGGACCTAGTTTGTAGTGTTCTCTGGAGATATATCTTGAATAATAAATAACAAGATAAAGGATATGATTTAGCACGTTTTGTCTAGAGGTCACTCAAATGAGCTAATCATTCCCGCAATAGCCTTTTTTGGAGAACATTTTTCTTTGGCTCAAACCCCCACTGTGAGACCACTATGTATCTACACAGAAATTTATAAAAGAAGTAAAATAGTTCACCCAAGGCCAGAGAAGATCTGAACTATTAGCGCCTGTACAACTGAGGATCCCTCTCACTCAACATAATGTTGCCAGTATGCTATTCGTCCGTCACATAGATCTTTCCCTATATTTTTTGTCATTTTGTGACCTATATCAGTTCAATTAGTCTTTAGGACTTTAGGACTCATTTATTTGTAGACAAACAAACTTCAACAATAACGGTACATTACATCTGTTGGACAAGACATCTACATGACAGTTTCCTGCCAAAAGTGGGACATACATTCACAAGGAATTGTTTACACCACAATTGTACAAGATAGACATCATGTGATACCTGACAACATCTATACAGGACTTTTCACAATATGTATAACCAACCACAGCACTTAAGACAGTCACCAGAGACAACACTTGAAAGCAACTGTACAAGAAATTCACTGGGGACATGTACTTAAAACTGATTCATTAAATACACAATTTATTGAGTTGGTGAGTAGAGTGGTGACCATTGCCTCATCTCCTGTCATGTCAACACTTCAATTATTGCATAGAAAATGCATAAAATATGTCATACATGCAGGTTGATAAACAAGATACAACACTTCTTATTTACTCCACCCCCCAATAACTAATTCTCCGCTTCCTCCTCTCCAATATCTAACTACACCATCCCGTTACAGTATCGGTAACTATCATCATTTCCCGTCTCTTGGGAATTTAGGAAATCCTATCCATGGGCAACTCAAGGAAGAAACTACTGTTCTGGGTCTGTTGAATCCTTTTATCATCAGCATGGATGTTGGACTAGCTCCAGTTAGCAGCTTCCCCAGAATAAGCTTCATGGCAGATTCATTCCTCTTGAAGACAAGATTTGGTATGATGATATGGTACTGCATCTCACGGTTGATCAGGCTGTTAGTGAAGGCTGTCACTGGGTACTTCAATAATGACATACAGAATGTCCCATACATTGCAGCTACTCACTTAGCCAGATCAACTTCCCTACTGTTCATCACATTCTTCAAGAATCACTGTGTGAGCATCCGGCTGGATATTTTCTAAGTTTTGTCTTAGATAAACAAACACTCCAAGTTACCCCACAGTTCTCCATGAATGTAGTTCATAGAACAAGATTTGATGTTAGTCTCAGTTGATCTTTGACTGACTCAAGATCACTGTCCAGTTCACCACATTTGTAGTGCTTCAGATTGTGTCATGCTCCCATTTATGCATTCAGCTGTTGAGCTGAGAGAAAACTCTTCTTGATATTCCCACATTTTGATAGGGAGTCACATCTGGATCTAGGACTTCTGTTTAGTTGTCCCAGATGATATATGGATGGCCTCTCCGCCATACTGTTCTCTGTCGACATATAAAATGGCACAACATCTCTTTACATATGTTAAAAGATAATGTTATTATACATCAACAGACACAGATTGGGGATGGGGAGGAAAAGGATGGGTGTGGTCCAAACACACCTCTCCTAGTTTGATGATGCAGTGTATTTCACTCTGATGTACTGTAGTAATCACAAGACCATATGCTGAGACAGGGTAGCTTAACACAATTACAAGCATTTATGTGGTCTAAGTTTCACCATGTTTGAACCACAGTAGACCTGGGCACAAGGAGGACCAGACACAGTACAGCAATCATTGTGACATAGCAACATGGGACAGGCATTGTGAAGGGAAATGGAAAATAGGCATTTACAACTGCAATATGCAATATGGATTAACTAATGGATTTACCCAATTAGCAGACCAGACATCCATTCCTATGGCTGTGATGTTGGTGCATGAATGTCCTATTCCATATTCACTTACACAGCAATGCCAGACCTCACCCCTTCTCTCAGACAGACCTGACTCACATGTACATTATCTTTATCATCATCATGTGCTCTTTCCCCACTGAGTAATGTTCATGTCTACTACAGTCGGTAACAGAAACTCAATTGCATAGCAATGGTTCATATATGCAACAAGCACATATGGGAAAAACATGTTTAGTCCCTGTAAATTTGCATGAGCCATACATTATATTCAGCCAACTAAGACACAGGTTCACACACCTATGGTTCTCTTAGGAACTAGTTTATATGAACCATCCAACAGTAGAGGTAACAGTGTAATGCTGCAGAGAGAAATGATATTCTCTTGAGCTTAATTTTGCCACCAGGTATCACATGGACTTAGCAATTCTGGCGTGCCATCACCGTCCTGTTTACATATGGATATTGAAGCATCTTTCCTTCCACTAGATGTGAGAGGCTATTTATTAAATCACCAACTCACTCACTCCATCATTCTCAGCGTTTTACAAAGGAACGTGTACATGTTTCATCACTCATTCCCATTCAGACTGCCATTTGTTAACTCGCGAGAGCAAAGGTACAGTTGAGTTAAGAATGAGTCATCCTAGGCATGAAGAATGCACAAGGGGTTTGGGTTTGCGAATCTGCATGAGTGTGCCATACATTCATCAAGCATACGCAACCAGTCACAACAAGGGATTGATATGCACTCGGAGTATACAGCGTGAAAGACGTGTCAAGGTTGAAGATGCAGTGTTCAGAATTCTGGCGCACAGAAGTTAGGTTTTCCACTTTCACATTTTATTCATAAAATACTCATACATTCTTCTCATTCGTTTAAAAGACCCAACTACAACATTAAAGTATGTTTTAAAGTGGTACCTGCTGTCCAGAGAACAATATATTATTGAATCTTTAAGGGCATTGTTGGGTCATCACATCACACTAGCGACCGCTCCTGGTGAAATTCCCGCTCCTACTAATTAGATTTTAAAATATGACCCAGGAATAGCGTGGGCTCATTACCTATTAGCCAATCAAAAGACAAGTGCATACCGCCGCCTCCCCCAACTCGTTCTAGAACATACGATCTAATAATAGCCCTTCTATTTGGGATGGTCCCCGTTAAGACTTAAAGTATCTTTATGAAATGTGTCGGACTGGGAATGGGGAATTCTGTTCCATCATGCTACACATACCAGCGTTGATGGGAATTCAAACACATGACCGCCGGGGGTCTGTCTGTCTGTTTCCCTTTCTGTGCGTAAGGGGGAGGAGGGGGATGATGGGATGGATAGATGGGTGGGTGGGTATATGTGTGTTTGTGTGTGTATGTGTGTGTGCACTCTTATATGTGTGTTTGTGCGTGTATGTATATACAAATGCACCTACTAACCCGTCTGACTGTCTATCCTAAGGAATCAAAATCTATACTTCTAGTATTGTCTAGCTTTAAGCCCACTTCATCTAATTATATTTTCTCCAGGGCATTTCGAAGAAAACTTTACAAACAGCTTTCAATTCTCATATTATAGGTAAAATAACAGTAATAACAGAACAGACATGAGAGTCATAATGAGGCGCTCCGGATACTTCCGACAGATCCGTTTAAACCATGTTCGCACCCGGTCTTTTGGGAGCAGACATGTTCATGCCACAGAACACAAGTAGTCATTTACAGGGGAAGTTGCAAAACCATTACTAGTCTGCGACGTGTATACGTGCATGACACGTGAAAGATAAAATAAATATGACATTATCTATTGTTTGATGTGGAAACAACAACCCCCCCCCCCCCCCCCCCCAAATATATTGGCCTTGGTTGCATTATCTGCACAGTATCCGAGGACCAGGGCAGAGGGAGAGAACAAGGTGGCGGAATAAGTAAATGCGTAGTGAATGTTTAACGGGAACGGCAATTAGAATGGAGGAGAACTGATTTCTACTTCGGTGTCTCGTCACTATCGCCTTTGGTAGTTGTTACTGCACAACTATTTCCGTGACATTGGTGGAAAGAGAAACAGAACGCAATAAGTTTATTTATTCCAGTTATGTATCGGTGTGCATACATTCTACTCTTTGTTTAACAATTATGTTAAAAATTAGATTACCAGAATGACAGCCAATGGCAGGGGACCAGGGATGGAGTTAGACCTCTCCATAGCACAAAGTCTGGGCTGAATTGTAGAGATCATATTTTGCCCGTGTAGCATGATCCCTCTCTAGGTCTGCCTAGTTTATTCCAGAGGAAAGGTAACAACAATACACATGAAACAAGACCAGCTGCAGAGCTGCCCGATCAGCAAAGCAATGCACTAACTGTCCGCCTGTGGTATCTTCCATCCTAGTCCTGTTGCCGATCAAGGCTTTGGGCTTGGTTTGCCCTGCCATGACAGTTAGTCTAGGCTACATTTGCTAGCACTAGGATAAGGCCCGTACACTTCCAATTTCACTTCTCTGCCCGAAGCGGTTGGCACAATATGGGGTGTCGGGTTTGGTGAGTGCCGTCCAACATTCGTCGATAACAGACAGCAGGTTGTACTAAACAGTAACGGACTACGTCTAAAAATATTGGTTGCCAGGACTAAAAGGTCATTAACAATTTTAACATATTGTCTAATGGTTAAGAGGAACCACTTTATTAGGACTTCGCTGGACCAACTTACCGCCGAGCAAGTTGACACCCTGGCCGGTCCGTCACTGTCCGTTAATCATATTTTGGCCAAGCTAAGAGAATCTTCTTGTTTTTTAATTATATTCAGATACTAGTCTGTTTCTCCAATGTCTTTTAGAATGTGTTCAGTTGATGTCTTTTCTGTTTAGAGATATATTTTGTTTGTTGCATGTCCCTTGCAGGACGTTGCAATCAACCACGGGTTGATTTTCTAGACAATTTTACGAGAAATTAACGTTTAAGTCGAACTTAATGCCGGTGTAGGGCTAGAAAGTCATATCTCGTCATCAGCGCAACTGAAGTTTAAGATCTAGCGCTCTTATCATTTCGCTCATGTCAATTCTTTAGAAAATATAGAAATTCAACTAGACAGGTCATTGACAGTGCAGTGTCAGAAATATTGTTCCAGTGGCACCACTGTTATCAGTAAGGATTCTACTTACCTCGGGGGTGCTGGTATCCACTTTGGATCCTGGTGGTGTTTTCTTTGTAATGTCCCTCCCAAGACGCCAAAGAGTCTGAAAAAGAATACAATGTATACTGCTAGTTACAAGGTTTGCTGGAATATTTCAATATACTAAATCTACAGTGTTGATCGCAGTATGACCTAGCTCCCGTCACAAACAGCTGTACATAAAAAAAAACTTTATTAACCTAAACATGAGAGTGTTTATGTGATATTGACATACATACAGAGAAAGACAGGGGAAGAGAGAGAGAGGGAGAGAGAGATAGAGAGAGAGAGAGAGAGAGAGAGAGAGAGGGAGGGAGGGGGGGGGGGCGTTCAGAACAATTGTATATCTAATGCCAATGACAATGCACAATTGACAATGCAATGCAGTAATTCTTCCTCATCCATTTATTTCGAATCAGCGCAGTAATGTTTCCATTCCTACAAAACAATTTCGACACTATTACACTTGCTACAACACATAGAAGTGAGTAATGATTTTAGGCGCTCAAATCGTAACACCCAAAGGCTAACGCAATATGTGCCAACATTTGGCTACAAAACATGACTCCACAATGGTGGTGGTCTGAAAGTCTGCCCGTTATTCATGGTGTGTTAAACTATTCCGACAGCAGTGTGTCTACAATACACAACTCATAGTCTGGAAAATTTGGGATTGACTGATGCAGATCTGATACTGGAGTCCGAACAAAGACACAAAATATGACTAGGACGCGCAACGACTGGAAGAACGCACACAAATACAGGTGAACGTTTCGACCAAAGTGGAAGTTTGTAGACAAAGACTTCTGTTGAAACGTTCTGCTTCTGTATGTATGTTTCCATTAGTCGAGCGTCCTAGTCATACTTTGTATTGTTATTTACATTTGAGGTTCTTTGGGAACAAATATTGGTTGTAATATGTATGGTTTTGTGGTGTCGATGGGGAGCGACTGGCCGAGTGGCAAAGAACGCTGGGAGGCCCACATTCGCATTCTCGGTAAGGTGTGGATTTTTGTTCTGTCGGAGGAAAAATGAAAATTGTAACCTACACAGTTCGCTTCGCCTGCACTGACCAGGCGGACTTAATTCTTCAGGCTCAAGATTCCCCCCCCCCCCTTTTACACTTTATTTTTCCGCATATCCTTTACAGAACATCGCTGTCAACACCAGTATTTTACCGCTGTTGTTGATTTCTTGGCAAGATTACGCTCAATACTTTGCTATTGCTTTCTGAGCGGCCGGCTCACTTATCCCGTAAGTCACCAACGCGGCGAGAACCGCTACCAATTCTCGCGCGCCGCGTTACCCTGCGTGGATAAACGGGATTACGGAGAAAGCCGTTTAACTCCAGGGCCAGGGAGACGGGCACCCTTTACACTGCAAGGTTCTACATGTAGTAGATGACAGTGGTGTCGATGCGATATTTTGTCCCGAGATTCGCTGCAATGATTATTCAGGGAGAGAATAATGTTGAAAATATAAAGCAATGTGCCTCACAGCTTACCAGTCAGCAATGGGTTAAATACTTTAGGGTGGCTGCTGCATCGGAGGACTCATCAAGAATGAGAATGTCCCATGTGCAACAGTGTTCTACATAAAACATAACATAACGTAACATGACATACCATTACCATTGAGCGTGGAAAAGGGTTAGTTATTTTGCTAACTTACAATCTGAACATCGGTAAATAGCAAGACAATCTACGTCAGGATCCAGTTAGAAGGATAGGACGAGTTAAGAAGGTGAGAGCAGTGGTTAACTCGGTCGGTCTATATTTGCAACGTCCTCTTTGGACTACACGATCCAGTGCTTGGCTTTATTTGCAAAAATATCGGTGGCCGAAGGATTATGAGTGTTCGTTCTTAAACTTTCAGTGCGCTGATGGTGACTTAAGCGATACTAGATCAACAGATAATGACGTCCCCCACTTTGCTTCAGGAGTGCTATGTGTCACTATGTGGTGAGCCTTATTACCAAGACTGCGGTTCAGGTTAAAACCTTAGCAATGTTACTCTGTCAGTACGGATCTGGGAGCCTCAGTAGAACAGTGGCTAGCACGCCTGCCCGCTAGCCCGGTAGTCTTGTGTTCGAAATCTTATTGAGGCGAACGTTTTTAATTGACCTGGGTTTCCAAGTCGACCCAGTATAAAAATGGGTATCAGAAACATCCTGAAACGTGCAGGGGGCCGGTGTGATGGGTCAATATCACACCGATCGCCTTTACTGTCCAGTAATCTCTTGACCCAACGAGTGCCCTATGGTCAATAAAAGAATATGGAGTTAGTAACGTATGTCCACAACGCCTCAATGCGGTTATCTTTTTAAAAACTGCTTCACAAAATAAAATCTTGAAAAATAATGGTGCGTATGACACATGAATGTCCATTTTACCAGAAAATTAAGGGTTAAATGAAGCATGCGTTTTACACGAGGTTTTATGGAAATCTAAACAAGAACAAAGGACCGATCTTGTATGACTGGTTTATTAATTGTATTATAATAAACATGTTCTATTGCTTACTTTTCATAGACATGTATGCCATCCACATGCTTCCTTGCCGTTGGTAGCTGTTGGCGAGTATGAGAAAGAAAGAAAGAAAGAAAGAAAGAAAGAAAGAAAGAAAGAAAGAAAGACATTAAGAAAGAAAGACATTAAGAAAGAAAGAAAGAAAGAAAGAAAGACATTAAGAAAGAAAGAAAGAAAGACATTAAGAAAGAAAGAAAGAAAGAAAGAAAGAAAGAAAGAAAGAAAGAAAGAAAGAAAGAAAGAAAGAAAGAAAGAAAGAAAGAAAGAAAGAAAGAAAGAAAGAAAGAAAGAAAGAAAGAAAGAAAGAAAGAAAGAAAACATTGCTGAAAAATTACATACATTCTTCGTTACCATTTCCGGAAATCACATAAAATGTGTTTCATTAACTTAACAGACACAATTTAAAACGTCGTAATCCCTGGCGGTGGCCGGGAATGGCCGCATAACAACCAGACACAGATAATTGGGTCACATCATTTGTTTCTAATCTTCCAATGTTAGATATAATGTTACGTTGTATGTGTGGTTTCAAATCACATTTGTAACAACCTCCAATAAACAATGTCCCCTGTTGGCATTTTTTTTTTACATTTGTTTAATTTTTTTTTCGCTCACTTTGAACTGAAGCGTAGTCCATAAACGTGCTTTCCCTATTACTAGTGTCACTTACCATCAGGCGAACCCACTCCGACTTCTGGGGTGCTTGTAATTTATGACCACCAGTCAAGGACGAAAAGTCAACACTTTAGTCCAATTGACAGGTGTAAGGGTTGAACCGGCTACATCGGTATCCGCAAGCCAGAAGCTTAAAAGCGAACGTTCTTATCGTTCGGCCATGCTGGCCTCTTTTAGATCAGTAATGTGATGAGCGGTCCCAACATATTATACAGCTTGGTTACCTCGTGTGTAATGAGTGTTTGTTACATCAAGGGCCCCCAGACTTTATATATCAAAGTAACCCTTCATCATTATCATCGCCATCATCATCATCATCATCAAGAATTAGGTTAGATGTGAAGCTTTCTGATCATTCCATTCCACGGTTTAAGTCGGGTGTCGCTTTCTCATAATCCTGTATGTATGCATTGATACATCTGTACATACCTGCGATCTCTGTTTTATCAATGTCGTTTTTGGTCTACCCCTTCGTCGTTTTTTTTGTTTTTTTTGAGTTGTGTGCTCTCCAATACTCTTCTTGTGTTTCTTTAAGTCATAGGGTTGGGTAAGACATGAGAGTCGTCGCTTTTTGATTATCTTAAGAAGAAAACTGGGTTCGTGTGGAATTCAAAGGGAAACCATGATATTATCTTGAATTGAAGTAATTCCTATAGTTGACAGACTTCATAATGGCACCTTGATATATCTCTTTCTCCGAGAAGCTACTGTTCAAAAACAGCAGCATTTTAGGTACCAAGAAGACACAATAAAGACTGCAAACTGAAGAAAGGATTAAAGAAATAAAACATTTAAAGCAGCAGCTAGAACACAATAGTTAAAAGCTACAACGATCCGGAACTAATAGAGTGAAGACGGCTTTCACCACTGGAGTCATATGTTGTTGTTGTTGTTGTTGTTGTTGGTTTTGTTTGCACTCGTTCGATCGCTTTGAACTCAAGCGTAGTCCATACACACTACTTCCAGTAGTACTGGACTGCGTTTTGCGTGTGGATTAGCTTTCCCTATTAACAGTGTCCCTCGCCAACGGGCGAACCCATTCCGATTTAATAGGTACTTGTAATTTCCGTCCCCAAGACAAGGGCGAGAAGTAAACATTATTAGAAGTGATTAGCGTATGGTTGGTGAAGAATGAGACATAATGTTTACTAAAATTATAATAAAGATAAAACAAGTCTAACTGTGTGTGCTGTCCTTGGGGTGTGAAGTGTTTTAGTCTGTCCAGAAATGAATGCCGTCATTCACGATCAAATATTTTGAAAACTGTCTGTTGCATTGTTATGAAATTTTTCCTGCCGTCTTATATTTACCCCCACCCAAGGAATATGTCTTTGATAGGTCCAAAAGTAACTTAAATCATGGAAAGCGTTGACATTTCTTTGATGTTTTGATGAAAAACTAGTGATTTCTCTCTAACAAACTTGTTTTACAGTAATGAATGCACCGCCAATTCAGATACAAGGCGTATCCGGATTCGTATGGGAGTGGGTGCAATGTCTACTCTGCTGAGACGGAACATGATTATCTGTTTTGCACGACGAATATAGCTGTGAATGTCTCTGTAGTGGGCTTCCTTCATAACGATCAAGATTTTGGTCCTCTATTCATTGAAGTTTATAGAATTATTCGTATGTTCGTGTGTTGTCCCCTCATTTGACAACGTGTTTCTTCTCACGTTTCTTGTTATGCCACAATATGTCAGTTCCCACCACAATATTACTCTTCGGTTGGTATTAAATACGTATAGAGCTTTTTTGTTTCAATGCCAGTTGTTTGTCATCGTTGAGGGCTTACTGAATTAAAAATTCATCACTGTCGAATACAAACTGTTGCTATTGACAAGTTGTATTGTTTGTGCCGATGCTTTTATGTTAAGGGCCTGCAATTCTTCTTCTGAATAGTTGGAGCAAAAGTATCCAAGTAGCTGTGCATGTGGATTAATGTCTGCGATCTGCCCAGACCTTAACCTGTGTCGCACGATTCAGTAAGTTGATGACTGCTCTCGGTTGCATAAAATTCAATCCATCCTTTCTCCAATAGTCATTCTCCTCTTTCAACACATGGTCCTCACATTTTTTCCACTAACTTGTATCAATATTTAATAGCGCGAACTGGGTTAGTATCTTGACGTCAGACAATTTGAATATAGTATTGTCAGCTGGCACCTGTCCTTTAATTTTAGCCTACACAAGTGCTATAGCAGTGGTTCTCAATCTTTTTTGGCCCGTGCCCCCCATTCACCATTTTTTTCAGAACGTCATTCCCCCCTTTCGTATTTTCTCCCTAAAATATCCCCACCCCTACACAGTATACATAATAATGGAAGCTAAATTTAATAGCACATACTAAACCAAGTCTAGATATCTACATAAAATGTGATTTGCTGGTCTACTTACGTTATAAAATGAATTTCAGAACGGTGAGACGTACAGAACCGTAAAGTATGAAGGGAAAAACAATATCAAGTAATTGGTTCTTATATTAACGCAGTCTTAAAATAACCTTAATTCCCCCCCCCCCTCTGGAAACCCTAAAATCCCCCCCCCCCGGGGGGGGGGAGATTCCCCACCGGTTGAGAACCACTATGCTATAGGGTTAATATGAGAATGGTACGGCGGAATTCTCAAGCACCAATGACGATGCTCTTCTATCAACTTGTCAATTTGATATTTCTTGCATTTTGGCGTCTGTTTTACATGGGACAATAATTCTAGCTAGAAATACCTTTCTGGAAATGGTATGTTTTCCATTCGGAGTCATATCTTTATTGCTCCCTTTGTGCTCGATGCTGTAGGTATTTTGTCTTCTTGGGCAACAACATTGATATCATGCATTGTCCATAATTGGACACGACGGTCTATCTAGTGATGGAAGCACCGTATTCTCGAGCCAATCTCTAAATACATTACCATTCATCTTATTATGATAATCCCTGTTGTCTGTAGGCTTTGATACGAACACGAGTCCAGCATTCTGTAGTAAGCCATTATGCGTATTACCAGCATGGATCATGACCAAATGCTGTCCAATACTACTGGGCACATATCGCTTTATCTGTCCATCCACTGATTGCGTGGTGCGCATTTATCCACGTTTCATCCAAATAGACTATGCCATAATTTTCTTTGCGCATTTCCCTT